>CM066035.1:488317490-488615274 GCA_033557465.1 Ichthyophis bannanicus
GGACTGAACTGTAGGAACGATAAGGAACATGCATAGTAGGACTTATCCACATAATGGAGTCCCCGCCCCATAGAGCAGTAGAACTCTTTCAGACCAGGCCACTTTGTCTCCTCATTCTGCCAAACATTTCTTCATACCGTTCTTACTTCACTTTTTAACTTATAATCTTTTGTGAACAAGAGTGTTTTATACTGGAAACACTTATCATCATTGGGCAGCACCTCATGCATCCAGTAACATTAATAAAATGCTAATAGTAAGCCTCTCTCCTCTCTCTCTTTCCTCGCCCTCTTCCCAGTTTCTCTCGTCTTCTGCTCACTTTCTAATCAAAATCTTCCTCTCTCTGGCTTCCCACATTTTGCCTAGGTGTCTTAGATCATAAACTCTTTAGTACTCATAAAAATCATATCTGTTTATGTGTGATTCTGAGCTGTAGTTATCATATTATATGTTATAGCACCATAAATTTGATTATTTGTGAAATAACTTACCAGTTGTGCTGTCAACATTACCGGCCACACTCAGCCTTCAAAACCCCATAATGTCCAATATCAACTAAAGGAAAGTGGTCAAGTTAAAGTAGCTTTGGATTACAGATATGCATACATATTTGGGACACATAAAATAAAGACCAATGAAAAAAGGAAACAGTAGAAAATACTATACAAACTGGGACATTGCCAGGACCAATTTTTTCTTGACCACCCTTTAAAAACAAAAAAGGTCAGGAGTGGTCTCAGAGGGACTGCAGAAAGGCACTTGTGTCCCTTTACCACAAAAGCAGAAATAAGAATGAGGTTGGAGAAGCAAGCGATTGAAAGCAAGCTCTGCTATGAGGGGACCTTAGGATTGAGGTGAAAGGGGATTAGATTCAGGGAGTAATATAGCTGAAAATATTTCTTTATGGAAAGGGTGGTGAGATGCATGTAATAGTCTCACAGTGGAGGTGGTAGAGATGGAGAACAGTATCTGACTTCAAAAAAGCATGGGACAGACCCCCAGAGGAGTCCTAAAGGGAAAAAGGGGGACTATTTACATTAGTTTGTAATGGAAGTTAGGGCAGACTAGATAGGCCATATGGTCTTTTTTGCCATCATGTTTCTATGTTTCTGTTTCTAGAAACTACAGGCCAGTTAGTCTGACCTCTGTGGTGAGTAAATGAATGGACAAAAATGCGTGTTAAAACAGAGGATACTGCCAGGTTTCTGGAGTCCAATGGATTGCAGGATCTGAGGCAGCAAGGGGTTACCAGAGGAAGGTCATGTGAGACAAATCTGATTGAATTCTTTGATGAGAAGGGACCTTATTTTCTTTATATGTCTGTATAGCACTGCATTATGACTTATGGTACTAACACAAATAATTAGTAGTAGGTGTAAGCAGTATAGTAAGGTATCCAGAGAGGTTGGGACTGAGGGAGAGACATTATATGTTGGTGCCACTTAGATTTCAGTAAAGTTTGCTGACACCATATGCATAAGTGACTAATAAATTCAGCACCTTGGGATGAAAGCTAACAGTGACTGACTTGCTGAGTAGGAGGCGACAAAGTGTACCAGGTAAATGGAGCTCATTCTGAGGGAGAAGGAGGTTACTAGTGGTGTGCCAGCCACAGATCATGTCATTGGTCAGATTTAATTTTACACATCTGTGTTAGTGATATTACTGAAGGGCTGTTTGGGTTAAGATTTGCCTCTTTGCGGATGATACCATAATACTGCCCCCCCGATAGCGCAGACAGCCAGGAAGGAGTAGGATAATATCGAGGAGGGATCTAGCTAAGCTTGAAGAATGGTCAAGATCTTGGCAGCTGAGACTGAATGCTAAAAAATGCAGGGTCATGCATTTGGACTACAAAAATTCAAGGGAGCGGTTCGGTGGAGGGGTGAATTACTTCTATCTATGAAAGAAGAGCGGGGACCTGGGAGTGATGATCTAAAAGTGGCTAAGCATGGGATATGGGCGGTTATCAGTCAATGGTGGCTGACGGGCATATCAGGCTACCATGTATCCAACAAGCGGCGATTTTCATCATACCCATGTAGCGGGGCTCACAAGCATATCGGCCCATAACCCGTGTAGGATGCAGAAGAGAATAACAACATTGTAGGGAAGGACAAACCAGATAAATCAGCAATTTGGAAACCACAAAAGCGCCAAAAATGTTATATCTCACTGTATATGGATATAGGGTAGAGTTAGGTGGTGCCCATATATGAGCAGTTGCACTTAGCGGGTCATGGCATGAGTGGGGTGCTATGTAGTTGTTGGGGCCTGGGTCTGCACACATATAGTATGCTGCGTGCACAGGCCAAGGTGGTCTCCATAGACATCAGTAATGAATGAGTAGCCCAAGAATAGGTTTATTACAAAAACAAAAGGGTTGCCATGTCCCGTTAAATACTGTTTTTGGAACCCCACACCTGTTTTGACACCTAGCTACAGGACCAGCATTTTGTACATCCTCTGTTAACAAACTGCAGAGTTTCATAATGCATTGAGTGAGACTATTATTTCCTATTAGGTGTCTTAGGTGGTCTATATTGTAGTGTCATTGCATCTCTCCTTGTCCCCTACATCTTGATGGTATAAACAACTGATCTACTGTAGCCCCTTCCACTCCATTCAGTACATCATGGAACTCTATCATATTTCCACTCAGCTGTCTCATCTCACTGTTCAGAAGCCCTAACCTTTGAAGACTTTCCTATCTGCTGCGACATGACACGTGCAGCACACCCACCCATGGGTGACATAGGTGGCAGGATTGACCATACTGATGATGATAACCAATGTTATGGCAAAGGTGGCACTGTCCGTACACTGGGAAACAGGCTCCCATGTCACCTCGCTGAGCATGGGCCACATTGAGCCATGCAAAGACTATGCATGTTGGACCATGGGGATGACAGGCATCACGTGCTATGCCATGGCCACTATGTCAGGAGGTCATTATGTGCTCACCACCATCTATGTCAGAAGTAGGACTGCGGATATCATAGGTGCTCTACAACTGCATAACTGTACCCAGTACCTGAACAGCAGCATGGAAAAATGTGAGTTTTGTGAGGATTGCACTGTTTGGAGGACAGCAGGGGCAGGCCATGCATAGCAACAGTGCGGACTCTCCAAGGTCTAAGGGGGCAAAGGAGTGTATTCCACCTAGGAGCCCCATACTGAGTAACAACCCCATATCTCAGTGTGCCCGTTCTACAGATCATATGGCATATTATTTATTTTTTGATATATTTAACTGGTGTTATTTGAGGTCTGATCAAAAATTATTGAGGACTTGTTGTGTAGCTATATAACAATATGCTGTACCACGATGCTATTAAGCATGCAATAACCTAGTTATGTGCTCTGCATGTGCAGAGTGTAGCATGGCTGCAGCACACCTGTATTTTTTTTAATCATGTGATGTTTGGTATCATGTAAAAGCACTTTGTCAAGTTTACGATGAGTGAAAAAAACTGAACAGTGAATACGCATTAAAATTCTGCCAGTAACTTGGAGATTCATGTAAAGAGATTTATGACAAGTAACAGCAAGTGTATAGTGATGAATGCATGAGTCGTGCTCGAGTTTATGACTGGTACAAACATTTCCAAGAGGGCCACAAAAGTGACAGTGATGAAACATTCTGGAAGGCTATCCACGAGCAGGAATGAAGACAAAGTTGAAGAAGTTTTTGCCACAATACGCTGAAATCAATGGTGACTATCAGGGAGTTTGTTGAGGACCATGGACATCAGTTTTGGGTTCGGTACAGTCCATTTTTACTGTTGATTTGGAGATAAGACATGTATCTGCAAACATTTGTGTTGAAAATCCTGTCTCCTCACCAAAAAGAAAAGAAAATAGACTGTCTGCAGTCAGGGAGTTGTTGGAATGTTTTGAAAATGACTCAGATTTCATCAAAAAGATTATTACTGGTGATGAATCATACTCAGTTTATGGTTATTACCTGGAAACTAAGGCTCAGTCCTCACAAGGGAAGAATCTAGATTCTCCCAGACCCAAGAAGGCCCATCAGGTGAGAGCAATGTCAAGGTTGTAGGACTGGACAAATAGAGGGATACCACAATCCCCAATATTTAATTGAAAATAGATACAATTTCTTGATATAGATATCTAAAATGTGCTGATTAGATGAACTTTGGTAATGATAAGAGGTCACTCACAAGTTTAGCTTTTCACCTACTGCTTTTTAAATAGAATTAGATATCTTGATCATAAGAACCGTGTAACTATTCTAAATAGCTTAAGAACATTGTTGGCATAAGCATAAAGTGTAAACATAAGCCATGAACTGTACAGCCATTGTTCAGTGTACAGTCAACTATACACCACTGCTGGCACAGCATAATTTCTGCAATTCTGAAGTTATAAATAATTTTGTCATAATCAAGTAAATTTTATCTAATACATTGTAATCAGCTCTTGTTTTATAAAAAGATTCTAGTGACACCTTGCATTATTTTCAATTTATGATTATGACTCAGTTCTCTGTCTTTAATTATAATAAAAGCGGGCTTCAGCTACATCAGCTACAAGAACACATCGACAACCACGCACAACTGGACCTCAACCAACACGGTTTCCAACCCAACCACGGAGTCGAAATACTCCTGCTATACCTATTAACGGCATACTACACTTCATAGAAAACAGAAAGAAAGGAATACTCATGATCTCCATAGACAATCCATCAGCATTCGACACAGTGGACCACGGAACACTACAAGTAAGACTACAGAACATCGGATTACACGGAGCCACACTAAGGTGGTTCTACTCTACTTAACGGACAGACAAATACAGGTCAAGATCGGTCCCAACACATCCCGACCCATAAAGGTCATACAAGGTGTACCTCAAGGATCCGCCCTATCAGCACTATTATTTAACCTCTACATCCAACCAATATGCAGCATCATACAAGAACACGGGAAAACATACACAATCTATGCGGACGACATAATGATATACACACCAATCACCCTCGACAACCCAGACTACACCAAGATAACAGAATGTCTCATGTACATTAACAGCTGGTTTCAAGACAACAACGTGAACATAAACTACAGCAAGATCGAGGCTCTAATCATCACACGAAACTCCGACTTCATCCCTCCTTGCAACATCAAGATAGACAACACAACCATACCGATACAACCAGAAGTGAAATACCTCAGAGTGACCCTGGATAAAGAACTGAACCTTCAGTCCCACATCAGCAGAACCACCAAAAATGCATACCACAGGATGAGACTAGTCCGATGCCTCAAACCCTCCTCTCTCAGGAACACTTCCGCACAGTCTGTCAGGCACTAATAACCCCAATCCTAGACTTCTGCAACCCAGTCTATCTTGGCCTAACAAAACAGACACTCAAGCCTCTGCAACTGGAGCAAAACACAGCAGCATGCATAATAACTGGCACCACAAGACAGGAACACATCACACCCACCCTAAAAGATCTCTACTGGCTACCAATCAGCTCCCACATCAGATACAAGACAATCATAAACATATTCAAAACCAAGTAACAGTTATCAGCTTTCAGCCTACACCCACTCATACAACCCGACAGCAGCACAAGGACCGAGGAGGAGAGGCACATCCAACCGTGTCAAGACACCTAAAGACATCAACAAGGTACGCAAGGACACCGAAAAACGAGCCTTATCAAAGGTGGCACCATCAATCTGGAACGCCCTCCCTGATAAACTACGATCAACAACAGACATTAAGGACTTTAGGAAATTGCTAAAGACGACCCTCTTCATAAATCACTATGGTGACGTCACTTAAACTGTGCAACAGACAATACCCAAACTCAACACCCTACCCTAGCGACATGATTATAATATTAAAGTAAAGTCCTGATGTACATAGTATTATAAATAGCGCACGTTGTAAATAGCTCACCAAGAATCAATGACCATCTACACACACACACTCACTGCTCAAAGCATGCACACACTAGACACTGTATTTTGTTGATTGTTTGCTGTGTAGACCGCCTTGATTGTAGGAAAAGGTGGTATAGAAATCCATTTAAATAAATAATAGAAGGATTTTGAACCAATCTGAGAGGAGACATACAAGTTCAGTACAGAGCTGAAAGATTCCAAATAACCCCTATCAACTAATAACCAGACTAATATGAATAAAACACAACCTCTAAAATTCCTGTATGCAAATGTATGGAGTCTAAAAAAATAAGATGGGAGAGCTAGAATATATAGCACTAAATGAAAGGTTAGATATGATTGGCATCTCAGAGACCTGTGGAAGAGGACAACCAATGGGACACTGATACCTGGGTAAAAACTATATCACAATGATAGTGTAGATCAAATAGTTGGAGTGACTGTGCACTATGTTAGAGAGGGCATTGAGTCCAATACTCAATGCCCTCTCTAACAGAGTATTTGGAACCAATATTCCAAAGGAGGTCACACCAGAGACTTAGACAGAGGCATTATCAGCTCCTTTTTCCTGCTGGCCATGCGTCTCCCTATACAACATAAGCATCCTTCTGGATTTTACAGTCACCTTTTCTACCTGTTGAGCCTTTTTAAGATCATCAGAAACAATCATGCCCAGGTCCGGCACTTCTTTCATCGATAGAAGTACCTCACCCACTGCACTGTACTGCTTCTTTGGATTTTTGTAGCCTAAATTCATGACCATGCATTTTTAGCATTAAATTTCAGTTGCCAAATTCTAGACCGTTCTTCAAGCTTAGGTAGATCCCTCCCCATGTCATCTATTCCTTCCTGGGTGTCTACTCTATTGCAGATTTTGGTATCATCCGCAAACAAGCAAAGCTTTCCAGACAGCCCTTCTGCAATATCACTAACAAAGATGTTAAAAAGAATTGGACCAAGGATAGATCCCTGCAGCACACCACTGGTAACCTCCTTCTCCTCAGAGTGAGCTCCATTTACCTGTACCCTTTGTCACGTCCCACATAACCAATTTCTAACCCAATCAGTAACTTTAGGGTGCATTCCTAGGATGCTCAATTTGTTTTTAAGTTGCCTGTGTGAAATGATGTCAAAGGCTTTGCTGAAATCCAAATACACCACATCTAGGCCTCTCCCTCTGTCCAAATTCCTGGTCACCCAGTCAAAGAAATCAATCAGATTTGTTTGGCAAGATCTGCCTCTGGTGAATCCATGCTGCCTAGGATCCTGCAATCCATTGGACTCCAGAAACCCCACTATTCTCTCTTTTAGTAGTCTTTCCAATAATTTACTAACCACAAAGGTTAGACTAACTGGTCTGTAGTTTTAATGTCATCCTTAAGTCTGCTTTCTGTAAATAGACCACATGTGCCTTTCTCCAGTTCTCTGGCACCACTCCTGACCCAAAAGAAGCATTGAAAAGGTCAGACAGTGGAACCGTTATAACGTCCCCAAGTTCCCTCAGTATTCTTGGATGTATCCCATCCAGACCCAAGGCTTTGTCTACTTTTAGTTTAGCTAGTTCCTTACAATCACAGTCTTCTGAAAATCATTGAGATCCCCATCGCTTCTGTTCCTGTTGTGGGTGTTTTCTGAGGTTCTGTTCTTAGCCCTTCATCTGTGAACATAGAACAGAAATTTGTTAAGCAATTTTGCTTTATCCTTATCAGCTTCTATATATTCCTCCCCTTTCACCCGTGAGTCTGACAATACCACTTTTGCCCTTCCTCCTCTCCCTAACATATCTGAAAAATGTCTTATCCCCGCATTTTATTGCATTGACTATTTCTTCTTCTTTTTGTATCTTTGGTTTCCTGACTACTTTGCTAGCTTCTCTGAGTTTTTCCAAATATAGATGTCTGTCTTCCTCTCTCTCTGTTATCTCTTGTATTCCCTGAAGGCCTCCCTCTTTTTTTCTTCATCTTTTCAGCTACTTCTTTTGAGAACCATGTCAGCCTCCTTTTCATTTCACATTTATTTATCTTTCTAACTGAAAGATTTGTTTTCCTTTAAAATATCTCTTTTCAGTTTTGCTCACTGTTTTTTCTACATCCCCCAGTTCTTCCCATCCTGCTAACGACCCCTTAAGGTATTGTCCCATCTTAGCACACTTAGGGGTATGTTTACTAAACCGTCTTAATGTTACCGGTGCTAGTTGCAGCGATAATGTGAAGAATACCATATAAGAAGTGGGCGTTCTGGTGGCAAGGTAGCAAGAATCTGTATCGCGCGATAGTGGGTGCTGTGGCGCATTAAAGCACGTTAACCGTAAGTTCATGCCAGCGCAGGGTTAGAAACAATAAAGATGTAGCCCTCTGGTCACTGCAATGACTGTGGAGGCAGAGGTCATGGGTTTGATTCTGCAGTGGTGTTATGTAAGAAGGCTGTCTGAGGCATTTCCTTTTAATTTAAATCAGTGCTGTCTGAGGCATTTCCTTTTTTAAGTTAAATCAGTGCTGCCAGCAAAAACACCCTCACAATGCCATAACCTAAGGTGCCGCATAAGGCGCCCTATAAGGCACTCCAAAGAGCACATCATCCATAGCTTCTGCAACATCCATTCCTTTTGTCACATCGGCTTCAGGATTGGGGATGCCACACTGAATGGCAGTGTTATATATGATGCAGCAGGCTGTGAATATCTTGCACACACATTCATGGCTATAGAGCAGCTCATCCCCACTGTGGTCTAGGCATCTGAAGCGGCTTTTC
Organism: Ichthyophis bannanicus; assembly: GCA_033557465.1. Taxonomy (NCBI): domain Eukaryota; kingdom Metazoa; phylum Chordata; class Amphibia; order Gymnophiona; family Ichthyophiidae; genus Ichthyophis; species Ichthyophis bannanicus. The sequence continues at coordinate 488,326,184 of CM066035.1, forward strand.
AGGACCTCTAATGCCCATTCCACCACTACCCTGGCCCTCTGGAGTGCCTGGTTGTATCGCTCCCCTGTGGGGTCTGCAGATGATGCACAGGTGTCATAGCCATGGTCTGAGAGGGTATCCACTGTCACCAGTGGGAGAAGAGGGGCAGGCATACATCAGTAAAGCAAATGTGCAAGGTGTGTCGAGGCTAGTGGGGTGGGTTGGTAGACATATGTATTGTGCCTTTCACAGGACTTTGACTTGTGGCTGAGCATTCTGGAAACAGTTCCTTATGAGCCATGTGCAGCATCTAGGTGCTTGTCTGATGCTCAGGGTCCTGGTGTGTCTCCAGGATGTCCTGTTCCTACACGTTCTTGGAATTTGACAGCTCTAGTCTGTTTTTATTCATACCTGTCCCTACAACTGTTGAGCCATGTTTCCCCCTGTGACTGCATCACCTAAGGGCATCCTCTCATCCTAGCCCTTCAGATCTCTCATCAGATTATGCACCTGTGCTGGGGCATCTCAGATTTCATATGCACACCTGCATGGATCCCATTCTGGGGTGCCTCCCACCAGAGTAGCATGTAATCTCCAGGAACAAGCAGGAATGTAGTCTTTACATATGGGTATCGTCGGTACCGACGGAGCATGCGTGGGAACGCTCTCCAGCGTCCAATAGGAACGCTTTTGAGAGCATCCCTCAGCACATGCGTGCTGCCTTCCCGCCTTTCCAACTTTCCCGCTTCAGTTCTTCATTTTCCGCGGAGCCGACAGGATCCATACCCTGTCACCGCAGAAAATTCCGCCTTTAAAATTATTTTCTTGTGGTCGCGTTTGCCTCCGCACGATGCTTACCGGTACCGCCGGTTCTTTTCTTTTCTTTTCTAAAAATCCCCCACAAAACTTATACTTTGAACTGTTTCTCTTCAGAAACTTTTCTTTTTCGGTGCTAGGCGCCATTTTGGCCACTAGGCCCCATATTCCTAAAACATGGAAAAACCAACTAGTGGTTTTAAAAAATGTACTAAGTGTGACGGTACCATTTTCGTCACTGATACCCATGATTGGTGTCTTAAATGTTTAGGGCCTGAACATTCTCCATCTGAATGTCTCTTCTGTATGGGGATGATTAAAAGAGGAAGACAGAACCGGGCTGCAAACCTCGGCACCCTCTTTTCTTCGGATGCCAGATCCATTGCATCGACATCTTCAAGGGTCTCTTCTTCCTCCCATAGATCTCAGGTAACTAAACATAAAAGCTGGTCCTCAAAGGGTAGCTCTCCTGCTAAGCATCGAGAGGGCATTGCCCTTGAGGGAACCACACCGGGCAAAGCAGCCCCGGCAGGAGGCTTTGACTTCCAAAGCATCAATGGGGGCTCCAGGATGTTCGAGGCCTCGACCTCGCAAGAACTACCTGGGCCTTGCTCAGGGGTCCCGGCCATTTTCACCGGTACCGACACCCAGGCATCGGCAGCGTCGATAGACCAGAGGTTCCTTGCTATCAAACGCAGCATCGCAGCTCTTCTCTCAGCTGCGGTACCATTGGTCCAATGGACACCGGCATCGGCACCAATGAAGGTACCTATACCGGTACAGACACCGTTACCGTTGATACTGGCACCGATGGTACCGGCCCCGGTGGGAATTCTTCCCACGCCATCTTTGACTGGAATCGATAGATCGGTACCGGATCAACTCGGTACCGACGTCGATCGATACCGGGGACCGTGCTTTGCATGAGCATCGTGGTCAGTAATACTTTGAATCCTCCGATTCCGAAGACTCTGACAATTCTGCTGGTACTAGAGGGTTTCTCCCAGAAGATCCCTCTTCTCCCCAACACAGAATGTCACCTCCAGAGGACATGTCTTTTCAGGATTTTGTTCGTGATATGGCAAAGGGCCTTTCAATCACAGTGGCTCCTGAAGAGGAACCCAGAGCAAAGGAATTGGAAATTCTCCAATATCCTAAAGCTCCAAAGGAGGCAGCCACTCTGCCCATCCATGAAATTCTGCATAACTTGATGCTCAGAATGTAGGAGACACCTCTGACTACATCTCCTCACTCTAGGAGACTTCATACTATGTATCGAGTTCCACCATGTCCTGGATTTCAAAAGACTCAGCTGCCACACCATTCAATGGTGGTGGAGTCAGCCATGCGCAGGATGAAAAGTGCAAAGAGGCATGCATCCAATTCTACAGGTCGTGAATGCAGGACTCTGGATGCTTTTGGGCGCCAAACTTTTCAGGCTTCCATGCTTTCAGCTAGGATCAGTTCATATATACTATATATGGGAATGTTCCTTAAGGAAGTTACAGGAGACTTGGAGCTTATGAGCCCATTTCTCCCAGATGACAAGAGACAAGACTTTCTTGCTCTAGTTAAGCATGCTCAAGATGTCTCCAAGTTTGTAAATCGTGCAGCCTTTGACTGCTTTGAATGCATCATCAGAACCTCTGCTATTGCCATTGGCGCACGACGGATTGCCTGGCTTCAAGCATTAGACTTGGAGACTTGGGTACAGGACAAGTTAGGCAACATTCCTTGCACGGGAGAGAATCTCTTTGGCAAAAACTGGCAGGAAAAGACTAACGAATTAGATGCTGACAATACTAGTCTAGATAGATTGTCTAAATCTACAGCCACTCCAGCCAAAAAGAAGCCTTATAAAAAACCCTCTTTCAGCAAAAAGAGGAAATTTTATCCTTCCTATACCCAGCAGAGTCAAACTCAGGGTCAGGATGCCCAAAAGGGACAAACTAGACAGCAAAAGAAGCCAAAAGGCCCGAGAGCCCAACCAGCTCTGCAGGTTCAGCCCCCTCACGGGCTTTGACTCCTTCCTAGAGAGCTTAGCCTTCCTGCCTCTGAAGGGTCCCCAACCCCCCAATATCCCAGGCAGGTTATGCCACTTTGCCAACAGATGGCATCAGATAACAGCAGAAGATTGGACTCTGTCCATTGTAGGAGAGGGGTACAAGCTCCATTTTCACAGCATGCCCCCTCCTACAATTCTAAAACAATTCAATTCTCCAACCTCCACAGACGATCTGCTAGATCACAAGGTCTCAACACTTCTTGCCCAAGGGGCAATAGAGGAGGTACCCATTCTTCAATGGGGTGCAGGGTTCTACTCCCCCTATTTTCTTATTCCAAAGAAAACAGGAGGACACAGACCCATTTTAGACCTCAGAGAATTGAACAAATACCTGTTTCGAGAGAAGTTCAAAATGATTTCTCTAGGAACTCTTCTGCCATACCTTCAAAGCCAGGATTGGCTTTGCTCTCTAGACTTAAATGATGCATACACTCACATTCTGATCCATCCAGATCACAGGAAATTCTTACAATTCCATTTCAGGGGAAAACATTTCCAGTACAGGGGTCTTCCTTTTGGTCTAGCTTCAGCACCAAGGGTATTCACGAAATGCATGGCAGTAGTAGCTGCATTTCTGCGAACCCTGGGGATATTCATCTTCCCTTACTTAGACGACTGGCTCATTCGAGCCCCTACAGTTGCAGAGGCCAGCACTGCACTGTCTCGCACAATGTGAATCCTCCAATATTTGGGGTTGGTAATAAACTTCCCAAAATCCCAACTTGTTCCTTCCCAATGCCTGGAATTCATAGGGGCCTGTCTAGATACCAGACAGGCAAAGGCTTTCCTTCCACAGGCCCGGTGTCTTCGCATAATGCAACTAGCAGCAGGGGAATCCTCCCTAACTGCTCAAGAACTACTACAGTTGCTGGGACATATGGCATCCACAGTTCATGTAGTCCCATATGCTCACCTCCACATTCGAGCAGCTCAGTGGACCCTATCCACACAGTGGACACAGGCCACAGGTCTTTTATCAGACAAAATATTAAACTCTCAACGTCTAATTTTGTCCCTCCAATGGTGGCAATCACTAGAAAATCTGACAGTGGGGTTTCCTTTTCATCAACCCCTTTTTTAGGCCACCTTAACAACAGATGCATCACAGGTGGGTTGGGGAGCACACCTGAATCATCTCTCTACCCAGGGAACCTGGACTCTACAGGACGCTGGTCTACACATAAACCTCCTGGAATTAAGAGCAATCTATTTTACTCTTCGAGTTTTCCACGCCCAGCTCAGCTACAAGACAGTCCTAGTCCAGACGGACAATCAAGTAGCCATGTTCTATGTGAACAAGCAGGGCATAACAGGCTCTCTGTCATTATGCAACAAAGCTTTACGACTGTGGGCCCTCGCCAGAGAGTATCAAATTCACCTTCTAGTGGTATACCTTCCAGGCATTCAAAACCTTTGGGCAGACAAACTCAGTTGATTACTGCTGCCTCACGAGTGGTCCCTCCACCTAGATCAGGTGGCAAAGATATTTCATCTCTGGGGCACTCCAGACATAGACCTCTTTGCAAGTCCACTGAATGCCAAACTTCCCCGGTTCTGTTCCAGGATTCTGGCTCACAATTGTCAGGCAAGGGATGCCTTCCTCCTTCACTGGGGTCAGGACTTCCTTTATGCCTTCCCACCCATTCCCCTCATCCCCAAAACACTCTTCAAGCTTCAGAGAGACAGGGGTCGCATGATTCTCATTGCGCCACGTTGGCCATGCCAAGCGTGGTATCCCCTGCTTCCACGTCTCTCTCAAGCTGCACCTCTGGAGTTAGGGCATGCTCCAGATCTCCTTTCCCAAGAGGACGAGTCACTAGGGCACTCAAATCCCCAGTCCCTGCATCTCATGGCCTGGTTGCTGAAGGCTTAGACCTCCAGGATTTCAAACTGTCCCAACAGGTAAAGGATATCCTTCAGGCTTCTAGGAAACTTTTAACAAGAAGATCTTATGCCTTCAAGTGGAAACGTTTTACTATATGGTGCTCCAAGAAGGGATTAAACCCTCTTGTCATACCTTTAGAATTGATACTAGAGTATCTCCTTCACTTATCGAATTCTGGTCTAAAGACCAATTTGGTAAGAGTCCATCTTAGTGCAATTTCAGCTTCTTATAAGCCTCTGAATGGACAACCAATTTCCTCTCATACACTCATATCCCGATTTATGAGAGGTCTTCTATTAACCAAACCTCCCATTAAGCCACCACTGGTGGCATGGGATCTAAATCTAGTTCTCCGGCAGCTCATGAAGCCACCTTTTGAGCCTTTAGCCACTACGACCTTTACGTTTTTGACCTGAAAGGTCATCTTCTTAATTGCAATCACCTCTGCACGTCTGCAAGTTTTAGTGGCTGATCCTCCTTATACTAGATTTCATAATGATAAGGTTGTTCTTAGAACTCATCCACGCTGTATGCCAAAGGTGGTTTCACCTTTTCATTTGAATCAATCAATTTATCTTCCTGTATTTTTTCCGAGGCCTCATGCCTCTAGTGCAGAAAGAAACTTTCATACTTTGGATTGTAAAAGAGCCTTAGCCTTTTACCTACAGAGAACACAGCAACATAGAAAGTCCTCACAACTTTGTATAGTTTTTGACCCTAGTCATTTGGGACTTCCAGTCTCCAAAAGAACTTTATATAAATGGATTGCCCAATGCATATCCTTTGCTTATGAGAGTAAGGGTCTTCCTCTTCATGGCCATGTCACAGCTCATAATGTGAGAGCCATGGCAACTTCCATGGCTAATCTCCACTCTGTGTCTATCAATGACATTTGTCGAGCAGCCACTTGGGCTTCGGTACACACCTTCACAGCCCATTCCTGCCTGGATAAAACCTCCCATCGGGATGCCTTCTTTGGCCAAGCTGTTCTTCAAAATCTCTTTCAGACCTAATTCAACTCCTACCCACCAACCCTGGTGGAATTCCAGAGATCCATGGGAGGAAGGATTCCCACCTTTCTAGGGTGGCACCTTCCTGGGGCTATCTCCCTGGCATCTTCAGCTAGGGAGTCCTCATATGTGAAGACTGCATTCCTGCTTGTTCCTGGAGATAGCGTAGTTAATCATCTGTAACGGGTGATCTCCGGGAACAGCAGGAATTTAGTCTTCACAACCCACCCACCTCCCCTAGGAGTTGTCTCTCTATCTCTTTGTCTCTTTCCTCTCTCCCTCTATCCTTTCACTCAGCTACAAACTTAACTGAAGAGGGACAGTTGGAAAGGCAGGAAGGCAGCGCGCATGTGCTGAGGGATGCTCCCAAAAGTGTTCCTATTGGGCGCTGGGGAGCGTTCCCATGCAGGCTCCGTCGGTACCGACGATACCCATATGTGAAGACTAAATTCCTGCTGTTCCCAGAGATCACCTGTTACAGGTGAGTAACTACGCTTTACTCACTTTCCATCACATTTCCTCACACCTGTGTCCATTCATCAAGCAACCATGCATCTCCGAGGTGTCCTGTGGTTTCTGCTTGTCCCAAGCCTGACTGTGAGAGGATGAATGCATTGTGGCCAGAGTCTGGGAACCTGGCACATACATCCGTGATGAGCATGTTGGCATTCACTACCACTTGCATGTTCATGGAATTGTAATTGTTGTGGTTTCTGAATGCTCTCTGATCCTGACCTGGTGCCCTCTGTGCAACATGGGTGCAGTCTATTACACTGATGACAGATGGGAAGCCAGCTATATCATAGAATGCCTGCACTGTCTCCTGACTTTGCTCAGGCATGATGGGGAAGGTGATGTAGTTTCCCAGCCTTCTCAGTAGGGTGCTGGTGAAGGCATCAATATAGTGGCATATGGCAGATTGGATGATGCCTGTAGTGGCACTGACATAACGCTGGAAGCTTCTTGTGGCCAAGAGTCCCAGTGCAGTGGTCACCTTCACAGTCACTGGCAATGCCTGGCTTCGGGCAGTGGCTGGCTCCAAATCCCGGTATAGAATCCCACATAGTTCTGTTATGGTGACATAGTCCAGTCGATAGCATTGGTACACCTCCTCCTCCAACAGCTGAAGGTATGCAATCCTAGGTCTGTAGATCCATGGGGTACAGTAGGTGCGCCTGTCACTCTGGGTCACTGGCTGCTGCTTTTGCTGCACATTATGCCGCCTCCTCCTCCTCTGTGCCCTGATGCACCGGTGGCATTTCCATCTCAATAGCAGCCTCTACAGACTCCACATTGCACAAGTGGTTCCTGCCGTGAGTATTTCAGCTGCCCGGATTTTCCAATGGCCGATTGCTGTGTTCAGTGCGCTCAAAACCTTGGCCTAATCTTAAATGGTTTATGGCATTTGGGGCCGCCACACTGAGCCATTGAATATCGCCATAAAAAGGGTAAGTTGGAGCCACGCTGCCGTTACACCCTCTTACACCCTCAAGGATACCTGGTTAAGGCTGCACACAGTGCTTGGATTTTCTACGATAAATAGGTAGCTGAAGATGTCAGATACCCAATTATTTGTTGACATACTGCTGCTTTTCAGGTGCTTTAGTGATGCTTAATGCTTCCAATATTGGGCCCATACTTTTTTTTGGAAATGACAAAATCAATGACATTGGTTGTTTCATGCCATTTTCAAATGACAGAAAACTAAATTGTGATGTTTTTCCTTTTTATTTTAGTGTTGTCAAGTCAGTGCTGACTCCTGGTGACCAAGCTGCCTCTGGGTTTTCTTGGCAATGTATCATTCTAACACGATAATGGTTACCACAGCCATGCATTAACAGTTATTGCATGCTAATTCATGTGTTACAGCTAGGGGGTACTGCACATACCTGTGGGGAATGTTTTCCCTGGAGCTTTGCCTTCTTTGATACTAGGCCCCTTCATACAGTACAAATTGGAGTTCCAAACAGATAACAAACCTTTTTCCTCCAGGCGCTGGCGTAAATTCCGCCCAAGCAACTCCTGCAATGCAGGGGGAGGGGGCGTCAGAAAGGAGTGCGTGGCAGCAGCAGCATGGCAAACTTACTTTAACATGTTTGCTTCGCTGCTCCACTCTTGTAAGTTCCCCATGATGAACTTACAAGAACAGAGCAGCAACACAAACATGATAAGTTTGCCATGCTGCTGCTGCATGGGGGGGGGGGGCACTGCGTGAAGGGTGAACTTGCATGGGGGGGGGGCATGCCACCACCACGACAATGGGGGCCTCTGATTGTAACGTATCACATTGCCTCCAGGTTAACCCACAACAAAGTACTGTAACAGCAAAATAAAATACACTTCTTATGCAGGTTATACTGGTGAGAACTTCAGAAATGGTAATAATACATCTCTACCATAGGAGAGATGTATTATGGTATGTATGATTCTCCTTGTAGCTACAAGCCTTTCTTTCAGACTTCTTAACTCAATGGACAAGAAGGTACAAGGAATTATGCTTCCATGCACTTTCAACTGTTCCAAAGCAGGCTTACCTGCAGGCAGCTTCTTCCCTTCTTTTTCTCTCTTTCAGAGATTATGGAGTACTGTCCTCTTTCTTGACTCCATGCACTTCAATGTTCCAGAGCAGGCTTACCTGTGGGCTGTCTCTTCCCGCTTCCTTTCTCTTCCTCTCAGAGATTATGAAGTACTGCCCTCCTTCTGGCTGTTTCCAGAAGGTTTCTTCCTGCTCTTCCTCTTCCACCAAGGCTGGGAGAAACACCCTCCCTCTGATCACTGCCTGGAGGTTTCTCCCCTGCTCACCCTGTGGCTCTGCCTGTCCCACACCTGAGAAGACTCAGTAGCTTACAATCACTTCCTTCCCAGGGCCTCCTTCCCAACTGCCCCTGCACTGCTTCTTAAACACCCAAAGAGGCAACACCCTTGCAGATCTTCAGAGCTCACCACTGGTGAAATAAGCAGGGAACTGCCTGGATGTGCTTCTTTATACATCCCAGGAGCTCCCTCTATTGACAGAGACCTAGGAGTGCCATGATGTGCACTTTTGCACATCACCTCGCAAAGATACCTTTTAGATAGGATGTAGAGATTAGAATTGAGGCATTGAGGAACGGCTCTGCTAAATGAGGAGCCATTTTTTAAAATATACATCCACATGTAGCAGTGGGAAAAATCAGTGAAGAAAATCCAGCAGCTTAATGGTGGAAGTGCTTGCATTAGAGAATGAGCACATGTGACTGACAGCACTTGCACATGTGTCTAAGCCATTTTGCAAACTGAGACGTGGTGAGAGAATCATATTTTTAGGTCATTTCAATTCAGAGGGGAAAATAAAGACTAAGAGATTAAGGCTAATATCTCCCTTATTCCCTCCTGTAAAGGGAGGGACAAGTGGAGCAATTTTTCAATACCTATTCAATGTAGATCTGGATGCTGGCAATTTCAAGCTTGCACATGAATTCCCTGTAAGAAATGGGGAATACAGGTGTAGATTTCTTGCCCCACCAAGGTCATGCCTCCAACGTTCCTCTAACACCCCCACCCCCATCTACTTCTGATGTACTATGATCATCCATGTGTTAACCAAACCCTTTTTCAAATGGTCATTTACATATGGGTGTATTGTACTGATACATTTAAATTGTGAATAAGGCTTCTAAAATAACCCCCATAATAACTGCTTTCCACACGTTAGTAAAAGGGTGTCATAATTTTGAAAATTAGAATTTCTTAAGAGTTCCTCCCCTACCCATATCACTATCTGTAGTGTCCCCTCCTCAACATTTATATTCACCCGGGATCATGGCCCCAACATGACCACCAGACCTTACCTTCATCCAATTATTACTAACCCCTTTCTCTGTATCCCCTTTCCTCTGTACCTACCACCATCAAATTAAGTTGTGCTTGTCCTGCCAGCATTGTACTTCAAAAGGATGTCAGCGGATTCAACTGTGGGATTTAATGCAGGCTAACAGTTAACGTGTTAGAAATACTTTTACCTTTACCTGTAGCCAATTTCCCTATGGCCAATATGACCAATGAGACTCAGAGAAAAATTGTTGTGAAACAGATTTATTGCGCAATTTCGTTGTCTAGACAGCGGGTACCTTCACAGCATCATGCCTAACAGCATTAAGTGAGGTACGCCTCTTGCTCCGGCTACCTTACTTTTATCCTTTTGTTCTGAACATACCCCTTTCCTGTCTCTTCCCCTGTATATCCCCTTATATGGGTTATCTTGCTTTTCATTAGAACCGCTAGCTCTGTCCCCTCCTGGGGGGGAGGGGCAGCCGAGGAAGTTTAGGAACTTCTTACAATGCAGTTTTTAGCTTCTTTTTAATTTTACATACCCTGCAAGTAGTCTGACTATATATGTAACCTAAAAAGAGCTAAAATGATTCATGTAAAACATTTATATGCTGTTTATACAAATCACACATTCAACCCAAAATCAATAGCCGCTGATAACTTCTATTACTGACACACACTACAGTACAAGACTGAAAACGGAAGTTAAAGCAGATTAGAACAGAGCTTTACTGTGAATCTTTACTACAAAATCTTAGAAAAGCATATTTAAAACCAGGCACTAATAAAACTGTAGCTTCATTATTTAAGAATGATTTAGCTACTAAGTGAACTATTGTTTTTTTTTTTTTTTACTGGCAGCAGACAGAACACATTAAAGAAATCTTCCAATAAAAAAAAAAAAAAAACACCGTTTTAAGTTAGAGAAAGCTGGACAAACATTAAATACTCCCATATGCAAATCTGCATTTATTCCTATGCTTGTGCTTAACTTCTATATTTTCTTCTACCGTATAATTTCCTATACACTATTTGGCTTTGCCAGCTTGCTTTACAAGGGTGAGTTAGAGGAAGGGGGGCGGGGGGCTTCAGAGAATGAGTGGAGATGTGCATTTCAAGGGGTGTTAAGATCAGTTGTCAGTTTTTAAGAGAAAGTGAGATAAAGCAAGATAGTTGTAAGTGGTAGACCTCAGTCTCCTAACCTCTCTTCTCTCAGTTGCCCAGGAGCTATGTGCTCCTTGACCTACTGAACTAAAGGAGGCAGAAAGGAGGTGGGGGAAGGGGGACTGCTGAGAGAGAAGACAGCTGGTCAAGGACTGATAAGCTAGCATCATATTCTACAGGCTCCTCTGATACCTCTGGTTAGACTACTATAATGCCATGCACACAGCGCTGTACAGAAATTTAAGCAAAAAGACAGTCCCTGCTCGTCAGAGCTTACAATCTAGTCAAGACAACACGGAACCATAGACAGTTCAGGAAAAGTTAATTGCAAGGGATGGGGTGATAGGGATTATACACTATGTAAGACATTTGTTTAAAACAACAGTTCTCCATGCTTTCATCACATGGGCCCAAAGTAACAGCCTCTGCTTGCCAAGATATGCAGGGGGAAGTGGGTTGGTTATGGGCAGAGGGTAGGTATGGATTTCTCTTCAACAGAGGGCATTAAGAACTCTTCAAGGAAGGACATTAAGCACTTTCAGCAGGCATGCAAATCATGATCAGTTCATGAGTATCTCAAACCACAACCCCTCTCGATCTGCATAAGCATCACCTCCTCATGCCCCAGTCCCCTCCTCAATCAGCATAACATCACTCCTCGCAAACTTATCCCCTCCCTGATCAGCATAGCATCACCCCCAGTCTCAAAGATCATTGCTCCCATCCTCCACCATTTAAGCATTATTCCTTACTTCCCCCTGAAGAGCATCACATAATGCTCCACCACTCCCAGAGAGCATCACCCCTGACCACCACCCTCCACACCCTCAATTCCCTCAGGCACTTACAAGGGGTGTCATTGATGGGTTTTTAGTGGGACAGGAGCAATCCATAGATGTTCCTGCTACTTTGCCAGCCTGCGTTCAAAATCATTGCTCTGACCCCTAGGGATAGTACTGCAACACTATCACTAAGGGTCAGTGTAGCCACTTTGAATCCAGGTTAGCAACTATACCTCCAGGGAATAAGTAAGTTCCAAGGGATTGGGGTGGGGAAAGGATCAGATGATGTTCTTCAGAAGGTGGGGAAGGAACAAGTGATGTTTTTTGAGGCAAGATGGGGGATTTTCATCGGGGAGGGATAGAGTGTGGGGGTGATTCTTATCAGGATGAGGTGTGATGCTATGCTGACTAGAGAGGCCTTTGTATGGCAGTTTGACTCCGAACAGTATTTTTATGACACTACTGCTAGGGGTCATGGGTGCCATTTTGAATCTGGCACTAGTCCATAGGGGAGCAAATAGGGAATGTTCCTGCTAGAACACAAGGATTCATTCCAGGTAGGGTCATGGAGCCTTTAGGGGGTGAGGAGTTTTGATTCAGCATTTGAGGGATGAAGGGTCTTGGGGGGGGGGAGAATTTTATTCTGCCTCATGGTCTGGGGCATGTGGGTTTTTTTTTTTTAATTATTTATTTCTGAATTTTCAAACAAATACATCAAGCAATATTCCATACTTGAAAGAAATGGAAAGGTGAACATCACAGAAATCATTTAAAACAAGAGGAAATAACAAAAAAAACCCCGATTACTATAATAATACAGAGCATTCACCTAACACTACCAGCCCACAAAAACAGGAGGGGGAGGAAACACAGAAAGAGGCTGATGTTGTACATATTACCAATCAAGAAACAACCATTAAGGAAGCCCTGACAGGTTTCTGGTACTAGGGAGAGGGCTCCCTTAAACTACTTTTCTTTTTTTCACATCTCTGGCCCCTGTAAGACTGTGACCTGGAACATTGGGTTGTGTCATAGTGGCGTGATCTTTCCTACTGGGTAAAATAATTCCAGCTTTCAGCTTGCATTTTTTTCCCTCAGTGATTATGACAAGCTGGAGTTACTGACTTGCAGTACCGAGTAACCACAAGTTACTGACTCACACAGTAAACTGAGCTGAAGTAAAATATTTTCTGCACTTTAGTAACTAACCCCTTCAGCACCACCATGATGCGATTCCTGTGGGATGAAGTGCATTACCAAACAGCAGGGCATATAATGCTGGTGTGTCACAGTGTAGCATGTGGTTCTCTCCCCAGCTGATATCATGTATAGCCATTGACATTTAAGATCCTGCCCTGCCATTGCTGTCATGGTGAGAGCATGGACTCCCTTTTTTCCTGTGGGCTACTACTACTACTGAGCATTTGTAATGCCCTACAAGACCTACGCAGCACTGCACAGACAAATGTAAGAGACAGTCCCTGCTCATCAGAGCTTACAATCTAGTCAAGACAGACCACACAGTAGTTGCAGACACAGGATATATCTAGGGGGAATGATAAGTAAACACAAAGGAGACCAGGTGAGTCAAGATCCGAAAGTGGCAGCGGCGAGTTTTCAGCCTAGATTTGAAAAGGGCCAGAGAAGATGACTGACGTACAGACTCAGATAGTTTTTTCCTGGCATAAGTAGTACTATTACTCCCCAAAACAAATCCGTTGGATGCACACCAGTGCTGACAAAGATGTGGGAGATAGTATTTATTCTCTGAGATATAAACTGACATGGGACATATAGACAGTCTTAGGAGATGGCTTACAGTAACACAGTAGGTGATTGGTATGCAAATCAGGTATTACAACTACTGGACATTGTATGCAGGTACCCTATTGTGCCATCCAATCACCTTCTCCATTTCATGGGGGTCTTCATATAAGTGTCTATGTTCACCAGAGGGATGTGCTAGTGCCATGGTCTTTAAGAACATAAGATATGCCACACTGGGTCAGACAAGTCCAGTATCCTGTTTCCTGCAGTGGCCAATCTAGGTCACAAATAGCTCTCAGGTTCCCAAAAAAGTAAATAGATTCAATGCTACTTATCCCAGAGGTAAGCAGTGGATTTCTCCAGTCCACTTTAATAATACCGCATTTGTCGGACCATAAGACGCACCGGACCATAAGACGCACCTGTTTTTTTGGGGTAGAAAAATAGGAAAAAAAATATTTTGAACCAAAATTCTTTCTACACTCAGCACCCAAACAGTTTCTTTTTAAAAGTTGTTCCCATCTGCAACGACAGAAAAGTAAACCGAGTGGAAATGGTTAAGGTAGCCTACGCTTAGAGTTTGACATAGATGTGCTGAGAGAGAACCGGGATTTTACCTGTCCTCAGCGTCCGCAGCATCAAACTGTCCCAGTACATTGCGGCTCATTAACTGCAGCCAACCCCGGCTCATATCGCCAAGTCCCCTGCTGCACTCACGCTCTCCGTCGCCTCTCTTCTAGCTGCAGCGCAGGGCAGCCCCAGAAGGAAAGAGCACGCCGTACGGCACAGCGTGAGGCACAAAGTTGCTCTTTAAAGCGAAAACTTCTTCTATTCGCACCATAAGACACAGGCACTTTTCCTCCCACATTTTGGTGAAGAAAAAGTGTGTCTTTTGGTCCGAAAAATACGGTAATTTATGGACTTTTCCTCCAGGAACTTGTCCGAACCTCTCTTAAATCAGCTACACTAACAGGTTTTACTACATTTTCCAGTAATGAATTGCAGAGTTTGATTACAAGTTAAGTGAAAAAATATTTTTTCTGATTAGACTTATATGTACTATATTATAGCTTCATTGTTTGTGCCCTAGTATTTCTTGAAGGAGTAAACAACCAACCTATGTTTATCAGTTCCACTCTATTCATTAATTTATAGACCTTATCATATCTCCCCTCAGCCATCTCTTTTCCAAGTTGAAGAGTCCTAACCTTTTAAGCTTTTCTTCATGGGGGTATCCTTCCATCTCTTTTCTGTACCTTTTCTAATTCCACTGTTTCCTTTTCAAGATATGAAGACCAGAATTGCACACAATATTAGAGATGCAGTCGCACCATGGAATGATACAGAGGCATGATAATATGCTTGGTGTTATTCTCCATTTTTTCCTTATGATTCTTAGCATTCTAATTACTTTCTTAGCTGTTGCTGCACACCGGGTAAGAGTTCCAACATATTATCCACGATGATGCCCAGATCCTTTTCCTGGGTGATGATTCTTAATATGGAACTTTGCATCATTAAAGAGTAGCTTGGGTTGTTCTTCTCTAACAGGCCAATGCAGAAAACAAGTGCTGAAATCACATTCTGCCAACTTTTTACACCTGTTTGCAGTGCACTGATAGCACATGACTTTAACACAACCATGCAGAAAGGTGTGAGCATGGAAATTAGTCATGTGTTAAACTGTGCACATGCAAATGAGCCATCCCTTAAACTGGGGTGCAAAATGGCAGCATTAAACTTGGAGAGCAAGCCAAATCCATGTGCACAAGAAGTCAGCACTAGTCTGGCATGCTCTCCCAGAGAAACGGGCACCATGTGGTTAATTTGCATATTGGCCCTGACAGTATTCTGATGGCATCAGGGGTGATCGTGGCATTGGGGAAAAATCCAGGTTGCCATCAGAATACTGTCAGGGACCAGTGCCTCAACAGAAAGTGACTCCCTGGTGGCCGAGTGGCCTGATCCTCCCACCTGATATTATTTTGATGGCATCAGGTGTGATCACAGCATCGGGAAAAGCCCCTGATGCCATCAAAATACTGTCTGGGACAAGTGCCCCAACAGAAAGTGACTCCTTGGTATCCTTGCAGCCCCTGAACCCCCCACCCGATTTTTTAAAAATTAACCTGGTGGTCTAGCGGCCGCTGAACCCCCCACCCTCACCCAACTTAAAAAACTTACCGGAGGATGTAGTAAAGGCTGTTAGTGTAGCTGGGTTTAAAAAAGGTTTGGACAAGTTCCTGGAGGAAAGGTCCATAAACCATTATTAAGAAGTGACCGAAGATATCAATGCTTGACCCAGTACAAGCATTGTGGAACTTGTGTCTCTTGGGGAAACTGCTAGGTACATATGACCTAGATTGGCCACTGTTGGAAACAGAATACTGGGCTTGATGGACCTTGGTCTGACCCAGTATGGCATATCTTATGTTCTTATGTTCTAAAAATGATCTGGTGGTCTAACGGCCACTGAACCCCCCACCCCACTCCCACCTTGTTACCTTTCAAAATGGAAGCGCTGCCTATGCTCTCCCGCTCTCAGTCCACCATCATGAAAAACAGTGGCTTCTGGCCCCATGTGGTGCATTCTGGGATGCACTGGGTGGGGTAAGACTGCCATATAAGGAAGAATATGTCTTATGGCAGTCTGAACCAGGCGCTACTATTTTTCAAGATTGAAGACCGAGAGTGGGAGTGCGTAGGCAGTATTCCTGCTTTGAAAAGGTACCGGATGGGGGTTTAGGGTCTCCTAGACAAGCATTTTAATATTTTTAAGTCGGGTGGGGGTTCAGGAGCCTCTAGATTACCAGGTTAATTTTTTTTAAGTCGGGAGAGGGGTTCAGGGCTGCTAGGCCACCAAGGAGTGACTTTCTATTTGGGCACCGGCCCTCAACAGTATTTTGATGGCATTGAGGGTTTTTCCCAATGCCTGGACCATCTCTGATTCAATCAAAATACTGTCGGGTGAGGGGACCGCACCTTGAATATTGTGTGCAATTCTGGTTGCCTGGTGTCTTAAAAAGGATATTATGTTATTAGAAAAGGTACAGAGAAGAGCCACCAAAATGGTAAAGAGGATGAAAGGATACCCTTATGAAGAGAGGCTAAAAATGTTAAGGCTCTTCAACCAGGAAAAGAGACGACTGAGGGGTGATATGATAGAGGTCAATAAATTAATGAATGGAGTGGAACTGGTAAATGTAGGTCGATTGTTTATGCCATCAAAATATAGAAAGACTAGGGAGCAAACAATAAAGTTACGGGGTAACCTATTTAAGACTAATAAGAGAAAATATTTTTTCACTCAACCTATAATCAAACTCTGGAATTTGTTACCAGAGGATGTAGTAAAAGCTGCTAGTATAGCCTGGTTTAAAAAAGATTTGGACAAGTTCCTGGAGGAAAAGTCCATAAACCATTATTAAAGTGGACCCAGAATATCTGCTGCTTGACCCAATTACAAGCATTGTGGAACCTGTGTCTTTTGGGGAAACTGCTAGGTACTTGTGATCTAGATTGGCCACTGTTTGAAACAGGATACTGGGCTTGATGGACCTTGGTCTGACCCTGTATAGCATTTATTTTATTGTGTGTGATTTACATGGCAAGTGCATTGCAATTTAGTGTGTTTGTTTTTTTGGTGTTTTTTCTGGTGCTAGCTGCATCGGAGATCAAGTCTAGCATGGGAAAAGCACCAGTGGCCCAACAGTCTGCAGCAGCCCAACAGTCTGCCACCTCTCATTGCATGGAGGCCTTTAATACAACCCTCCTAGAAGGCTCTGAGAATACCTCACCTTTCCTGCAAGTCCTGATCAGAAACAGCACACCATGCAAGACCTCTATGAAATTTCTGCCTTTCCATCTGTACAAGGAGTAATTGACTCTGCAGATATGGTGCTGAGGCCATTTGACTGCGAAGAGAGGGCATATAGCAACTGCCACAACTATCACTTGCTAGCTTGTGAGATGTAACACCCACAGTGCTCCCCATCACATGCTGCCTTGTTGGTCATGCTTTGCAGGACCTGATTTGCTGCCTGTATGAGTCATCTGACACATTATCTATGGTGCCAGAGTGGCCAGGTATGGGTGTGTTCCATAGTGCAACTGCATGAGACTGGGGCCAGCCTTGAGCAGAGACAGTAGGGATTGTACAGTACTGTTGCCTTGCTATCCCCAGGCCACTATATATATTCACTCTATGGAGAACCATTCCATCATGAGACACTGCTCACCCAGCTGCTTGCTATCTAAGTGCCAGACTGCATGGTCCAGTGGGCCAATCAGGTGTGAGATGTCATACCTGTATGTAGTATCCAGATATAGGTACACTTACATACCTGGTTACTTGCTAGTGGGATGGCAATCACCGTTTGCAATGTTAGTCAGTTTCATTGACAGTCAGTGCCTGCATGATCATCGTGCCACTGCCCAGTTTAGCAGGTGAGTACCAATTTCCAGTGCTGACTGCTTTATGGGCCAGTGTCTGGCTATTCCAGATCTGCCTAAGATATTCTGTTCTAGGGCACCTTGGTATGCACTATGCGGGTAGTGTGTGCTTGGCACTTGGAATGTCCTAGCCAGGCATATTGCTTAGGGCACGCATTTACATGGATTTCTCAAATATTCCTGCTCGGTTACAAGCTGCTTAACTGGTTTTGGCAGTGGCCATGTGTCCAGGCATATCTTCTCATTTTCATAGATTGGCCAGGGGTACAGGAGTTAGCTAACGATTTAAGCCCTATTTTGTATGGGGCTTTTTAGCCGGTTTGTGGCTCCTTGGGCACTTCTTGGAATATTGGGCCCTTATCTGCCTAGCATGTCCTGCTGTGACATTGATCGAGTTGATACCAAATAATTGAAATCTCCCATTATTACTGTGTTGTAAATTTTGTTAGCTTCCCTAATTTCTTTTAGGATTTCGACATTCATCTGTTTATCCTGGCCAGGCGGATGACTGCCTTTGGCCTTCAACCTTTTACAATAAATTTCTATTCATAGAGATTCTACAGTATATTTTGTTTCCTGAAAAACCTTTATCCTTTTTGAATAAATGCTCTCTTTAACATCTAACACAACCCCTCCACCAATCTGAGCCTATCATTGTGATATAATTTGTACCCAGGTGTCACAGTGTCCAATTGGTTGTCTTCCTTCCACCAGGTCTCTGAGGTGTCCATTGTATCTAATCTTTCATTCAGTGTTATATATTCTAGCTCTCCCATCTTATTTTTTAGACTTCTAGCATTTGCATACAGGCATTTTCAAAGCTTGTAATTTGTTCATATTAACAATCTGGTTATCAGATGAGACAGTAATTTGTAATTGTTCAACTCTCTATTCTCTTAAGGGCATCTTTACTTAAAGGCCCTAACTTCCCTGTTTTGTTAGTATCCTTCAAAGATACATCAATCTGAACCATGCACTCTTAATGCCTTTGTTTCTGGGGGGCACTTAGCTCCTCACCCTGACTATAGGTGGCTCTGAGGCTCATAAGAGATACACTTACACCACTGAAGGAGAGGTTGTTCATTTGTAGTTCCCTAGTTTCTGACACCCTTCTCCCCACTCCACCTCCTGGCTTGTTATCTAGGGAACAAGGTGTCCTTCACACCTGGGAGAGTGGTTGTTGGTTTCCTAGAGCTATGGAACCCTCTGTTTCTGAGAGCTGATAGGGAGGAGCAGTGGACTGAATCTGATGCTTTACTCTGTGGAGTGTATATAGTTTACAAGGGAGTGCCACATGTGAGAAGCATGGGTATCCCCCAAAGGACTGCATAACAGTCTCTTTCCCCCAAGGGAGTTGTATGGCCAAAGGGATGGGTGTCAGCTTCCTGAAACAGCAGTTGTATATATGCATCTTGGCACAGGGTAGAAACTGCCTTATATGGGCATTGCGGTACCTGTTTTTCCCCTGTCACACAGTAGAAAGGAGCAATTATTGCATGCCTGACCTACAGTACTTAGTGCATGTAAATAAACTTGCCTTATTGAGCCAGATACCAGCAGATAACTTAAAATGGAGGACATGATCTTTTTTCTAAACTAAAATTGATTATTTTGATGCCTTTTATACCCTTTTGAACTTTTTAATGGTCTCTTGCCACCTCCAGAGAGTTCATGAGAGGAACTGGTGACCTTGCCTCTAAAATACACACTTAATATTGTTAACAGGTTGGTAGAAATGACCACTATAGTAGCAGGCACCTTGCCTCTCTTCGGGTGCCTGTGCCCACTGCCTCCACAACATATCCAATCTTATTAAGGGACTGCAATAAAAAAGTGTATCTAATTTTCTTTGGAACATATCAGTAAAACACTTGCAAAACAAAAGAGAGTTTGCTAGGGAAATTGTGTTTCCTATGCATTTATAAACATTTAAATTAGATGATTTAAATTACTTACCTGCCTAGTTGAATTCTGATGCTGAGAAGGAAATTGAAGAATTTATTCAGTGAAAGCGCTGCAAGCATTTAAATAACAAACAAGTCAGATGTTATTACTCACCTGGGGAGATGAACAGCAGGTGCAAATAATGCATATGAAAAACAGAAGAAGCAGACATGGGGATTTCAAAATAAAACCTTTATGTATACTTCTGCAGGTTGTCCTTGTCCCACCTCAGCACTGCTAAAGGCCCAGGGCAAATTTAAAATATGAGTTTTATATAGGTAAACCCTAGGGATATGCATAGGCAAAAAAATATTTGGTTTGTTTTCAGATCCTTTGGGACTTTTACTTGATTTCCAGATTTTTTTCAGTTTGTTTCACATATTCATTTTAATAAAAAAAACAACACATATTAGAATTTTTAATCTGTGAAAATCTATTGTACATATATTAGTTCATAGATTACTGAGTATTACAACGATGTTATGCACTTTTTAAAGCACATTGACATACAAAAATTTGAGAGCTAACAAATGCACATCCCTAGTTAACACTTAGGGGTATGTTTACTAAACCGTGCACACGTGCGCGGAGCACAGTAGCACACACGGAAATGATTGCACTTAAGTGCTCTTAAGTGCCCCGCACGCCGTGCGCGTCACACTAACGGGGTCCGCGCACGTGTGCGGTGCGCTGATGTGCGATAGAGGCGGGGAAAGGAGGCGTACGGAGGGCGGAGGAAGGCCCCTGAGGGACGGAGAGAGCGGGGTCAATGGGTGGAAAGTGGGAGGGGAGAGGCTCCCCGCACAGGAGCGGGGCTGAAAATAGACCCAAAAATACCGCGATGGAAAACCTTGCGTTAGAGCCGATTTAAAGGGAAGAGAAACCATTTCCGTCAGCAATGAACAACAAAACCGGGGAAACCTATAAAACGTGAGCAGTGTGATACATATGCACAGAACAAACTCGCAAATAAAAATCAAAAATGAGCACAACAAAAATGTTAAAAATTACAATCAGCGGGGCAATAGTGATAGCAATGGGCAACAATAAAAAACACCCCCAGGAAAGCTCCAAAAAAAAAGAAATGATTTTTGGAAGGGTCTACGCTCCGTAGACCCTTTCAAAAATCATTTCATTTTATTGGAGCTTTCCTGTGAGTGTTTTTATTGGTGCCAGGGCCGGATTTACCTATACGCCATGTACGCCATGGTGTAGGGCCCACAGCTGGCAAGGGCCCACAAAAAACTGCCGCGGCAGCATGGACGTTCCCGCAGGGCCACCTCTGCCCTGCCGAATCCCCGGCTGAGCCCCTCCGTGCCGGCTTTGAGAGGCGCGAAGGGGAGAGTGTCTCCCTCGCGTCTCTGTTAAGCCCGCAGGGGCTGATAATTTCCCATCAGCCCCTGCGGGCTTAACAGAGACGCGAGGGAGACACTCTCCCTTCGCGCCTCTCAAAGCCGTCGCGGAGGGAGGGATTCGGCAGGGCAGAGGGGGCCCCGTGGGACCGTCCATGCTGCCGCGGCCTTGGTAGCAGCCAACGGTTTTGCTTTTTTAAAATTTCATTTTACTTGAGCCGATGGGGGGGGGGGGTAGGACTGGAAATGGAGCTGGGGGGTTTAGGACTGGTAATGGGCTATGGGGGGGTTAAGACTGATAATGGGCTGTGGGCTGATGGGGGGCTGTCTGGTAATGGGCTATGGGGGGCAAGGACTGGAAATGGGCTGGGGGGGCTAAGACGGGAGGTGGGCTGATGGGGTTAGGACTGGTAATGGGCTGTGGGCTGTTGGGGGAGGGTTAGAACTGGTAATGGGCTATGAGGGGGGTTAAGACTGATAATGGGCTGTGGGCTGATGGGGGCTGTCTGCTAATGGGCTATGGGGGGGCTAGTACTGGAAATGGGCTGGGGGGTTAAGACTGGAGGTGGGCTGATGGGGTTAGGACTGGTTAATGGGCTGTGGGCTGTTGGGGGGGTAGAACTGGTAATGGGCTATGGGGGGGGGGTTAAGACTGATAATGGGCTGTGGGCTGATGGGGGCTGTCTGGTAATGGGCTATGGGGGGGCTAGGACTGGAAATGGGCTGGGGGGTTAATACTGGAGTTGGGCTGATGGGGTTAGGACTGGTAATGGGCTGTGGGCTGTTGGGGGGGTTTAGAACTGGAAATGGGCTATGGGGGGCGTTAAAGACTGGATAATGGGCTGTGGGCTGTTGGGGGGGGGGTAGATAACTGGAATGGGCTATGAGGGGGGGTTAAGACTGATTAATGGCTGGGTGGGTGATGGGGGCTGTCTGGTAATGTGGGGCTATGGGGGGCTAGGACTGGAAATGGGCTGGGGGGGTTAAGACTGGATGGTGGGCTAATGGGGTTAGGAAATGGAAGTGGGCTGATGGGGGGTTAGGACTGGTAATGGGTTATAGGGGGGGGGTCTTTTAAACTGAAAAATGGGTGGGGTGATGGGGGGTTTAGGACTGGAAGTGGGTTTGCTGGGGGGGCTAGGACTGGTATTGGGTTGGGGGGTGGGGGGGTTGCTAGGACTGGAAAATGGGCTGATGGGTGGCTAGGAATGGAAATGGGCTGATGCCAGGGAATAGAAGGGAATGGATGGGATTGCTGGGTGAGGCTGGAACTAGAAGGGAGCTGTGTTGGGTGGGAGGATTAGAATGGGATGGGGCTGGAAGAGTAAAATGGAGAGTGGGAAAAATATTTTTGTGGGAAGGATAAAAAATCTACAATTGGTGCGGGTATTGGGGAGAGTACGTGTGGGATTGAGGATGGAGGGGTTAAAATTTGAGTGGATGGAAATAGGAATGAGGAAAGAGCAAAAGGAAGAAAGATTAGTATGTTAAAGAGATGTAGAGAGAGAAGTGGAAAAAAAACTAGAAGAGAGAAGAAAGGACAAATGATGACAGCAGACGATGGAGAGTTAGTCAGAAGACACGAAGAAACCAGAAGAAAGTGGCTGGAGCAATTGCAGCTGAAAAAAAATGCACAAAAGGTAGAAAAAAATCTCTTTATTTTGAATTTTATTAATTGGAATATTTTCAGCTCTGGTAAATGTGCATCATTAACGTCTGCGCTTGTTTAGTACAAGAGCAAATTAATGTATAGTTTTATTTCTACAGTGTTTGTACATTCCAAGTTTGGCTTTTGGGATTCCCAGTTTAATTATTGTCTTCCTGTTTTCTAAATTGTGATTACTTGTTTGGTGATGGTCTATGTTCTGCATGTGTAACTGAGCTGAGGTGTTCTGTTTTATATAATTCCTAGTTGACATTGCCACTTGTTCTCTTTCCCCAGTAGGTCCATGTATTGTTTGTTCTCTGAAATGTATGGGTTTAATATTTGCAGTGTTGACCTTTTGATTGGTAGAGTATGGTGCTTTGTGAGTCCTGGTAGTGCTGTTAGGATACCGGTGGGTTTGCTATGGGTTGGCACTGGATTAGTATAGTAATGTAGAAATCTTTTAGTCTTACATTATCCATACACTCAATAAGAGGAACATTTACTAAAAGTAAGTATATGGTAACATTATTCAAATATTTATTAAAATGAGGCCCATTATGCAAATGATGCCCCTCACCCCCTTGGGGCCGCCCTGCTGCTGCCCACAATTTTTGTTGGCGTAGGGCCTCACTCAAGGTAAGTCCGGCCCTGATTGTTGCCATTGCTATCACTTTGCCCAGCTTGGTTATGGGTGTTGACCCCTTTTTTTTCGAGGTTTTTTATGAGGGTTTATTATGCCGTTTGTCTCCATACAAGATAAATGAGCCCACAGTAAAATTGTGCAGAGCAGGGTTGCTGACTCGTCCGGCCAGGTTTCCTATCTCCAGGGACTGCACTGTCTCTGTGGCCACAGTGTGGTGCAGCAGACACAGCCAGTGCCTGTAGGACCAAAGGGTCACAGGTTCAAATCACAGCTGGGGCTCCTGCCAACCCAGTCCCCATAGTTTTACCCACCACTAAACAGTGATAGTAAAGACACTCCTTAATGCAGAGAACATAAGCATGGTTCAAGCAACCATATTTTACCCTACACCACACACAAACCATAACAATGGGCATTACCTACAGCTGAGTACCCTAAATTCGGTCCTGGAGTGCCACAACTCAATCAGGTCATATGCTTTTTCCCAGATAAGGACATGTCTGCATGTTGGCGGAAGGGTACAGATGGTGGAGGGGGCAGTGGCTGCAAGCCACAGCAGACAGTGGCCTAGGCCTGTGCAGGCTGGCGCACCCGTCCACCGCAACAGACAGGCTCTGTTGGAGTACAGTCATGGACTCCCCAGGGACTGCAGCATATCTGTGGCAACACGGTGGGTGCAGTGCACACAGACAGTGTGTGCAAGAACAGAAGGTCACAGGTTAAAGGCCAGCTGGGGCTACTGCAAATCCTGTCCACATATTTTTCCCACAACTAAACCGTGATAGTAAGGACAAACGTTTAATGCTGAGAACATACGCATGGTTAATACGCCTATATTTTACCACACCAAACCCAGACGCCATACACAGGCGCATTACCTAGAGCAGAGTCTCAAAAATGCAGTCCTGGAGGGCCCCACACCATTCAGGTTCTATGCTGCCTCTACTAAAGATGCCTGTGCTGCATATCTATGCACCACCCCCATGGTATGCAGATGTAGCTCATGCATATTTATGAGGGACAGCATGAAAACCCGAACAGTGTTTGGCACACCAGGACTGGAGTTGGGAACCTCTGCCGTAAAGCAGCAGCCAACAGGGGCAGACACACCCACACCCACAGGCCCCATTGGCTAATGCCTCCTGGAGAGGCAGGACATTGGGCCCTGCGTTCATCTCCCAATACTACCACATGCATACCCTAGCAATGCCACCCTACACCTGGGTATACGGTACACAGCTATCAGACGTTTCCTATGATAACTGGGAGATAGCAAGTCCTACGTTAAGCACATTTTGCTCATTGAGCTCCATCATAACAATCATTCTGATGTCTGCGGTGTGTGCTGCAGGTCTGGTCTCCAACAGTGTTAACCCCCCTGGGGAGTGACCCCCAACAGTATTGCTTACCATATCCATGCCTGTACTGTGCCCAGGACTGGTGTGGTGGGTATGGCTGCTGAACCCCTCTATAGTGGCACAATGCTGGCATAGGTGTGGGGGTGGCTGTCTGTCTATCCAGTGTGTGGTGGCTGCAAAACACCTTCCACAGCCCACACTGCCAGCACTGTTGCCAGTATTGTTCTGCCAATGTGAATTATGAGGAGCTAGGTACCTTGGATATATGACGGTCTGGGTGGACTGGGCAGTGTGCTTCTGCACTGGGCATAGAGTTCTGAATGTGACATTTTACTGCCCGGCCACCACCTACACAGACAGGGTGACCTCAGTATGTCCCGCTGAGAGCTCACTCTCACCCTGACTGTGCAGTGACCACAGCATGGCTAGGCACCCCCATAGTGCTATATAGCTTTTCTCTAATGTGATAGATATGGGTTTCCTTTTGGGGCCCAGTCACTGATTTATCTGCTTGCTGTGTATGCTGACATCCCAGTTCTGGGTGCATGCATCTCCACTGGGAACATGCACTATGGCCTAACTAGCAGGCTGTTTGCAGCTGGTGTGTGTCTTGATGGAGTGGTTTGCAGGGTGCAGTGGCTGATGCCTTGCTGCAGGGGAATATCAGATAGTGGTGGGGGTGTAGCTTATCATATCCAGGCCTAATGTCTGCCTGCTATTGTGTTATGGATATGTATAGAGCTGCATTGACTGCTCTGTGGGGTGTATGTCCCTCAGCAGGACTGGAGTTGATGGTCCCCTCTACTGCCACCTTTGCAGGGAGGTAGAGGATGGATCTATTGATAGAAGACCCTGTTTGCCACCCTTGGCCCTGGAGGAGGGGGGGGGGTGGTGGTGGTGCATTGCCCACCTAGGGGGCTACACCTGACTGAAACAGACAGAGATATCCAAGGTGTTTGTGCAGAAACTACGTATCTGAAACTTTAACACTGCTTTGGACCTCCGGCATGTCCTCTTTCAGCCATGGAAGGTATTGTGGACCTGGTCCTGGCCGCCTCATCGCACACTCAGGGTGAGCACAGTACCCGCACAATGTGACGGTGTGTAGTTACTCTGTGCTAGTAAAACACACGGTCAGTACCACCTACCAGGCCGAGGTGCTGGGGGGGGTGCACCCGGTCACTCCCCCCTACCAGGCCGAGGTGCTGTGGGGGTGCATTCCCCATCTTGTGTTCATTTGTGGACAGCTGATTTGCATGTGCAGTGCATCATGGGTACGGGTGGGCTAACCCTGTCCTGGTGGCTGCAGCAGACTGTCTGTGTGGTGACGTGCGGGCTCTCTACAGCCAGCCAGGGGCTTGCTAGTAGCTATGGAGCTGTAGCCCAATAGTTGTGTCACTGCCTGTGAAGCCAGAGGTCATGCGTTCAAACCCACAGTGGGGTTATTTGATAGGGTTGGCCATAGCATCAACTTTTTTTATGCACATTTTTGATGCCAGCAAAAACACCCTCAGCGTACTGTACCCATACGGTGCCTCTGAGGGCGCTTTATAGGGCGCCCTATAGGGCACCTTCTGGCTCCCGTCCATATAAGGTGCACTATACATTATACTGTGACACAACTTATAGGGTGCCCTATAGGGGACATGTTAGGGTGCCGTGGCGGACAGTGCACTTTACTATGTGCCTTATAGGACGCCTTATGTTGACACGCTTTGAGAGTGTGTTTGCTATTATTGATAATTAAAATATAAATAAAATGCCTCCTAAAGCAATCTTCCCCATAATACACATTGCCCCAGCCAGCCAGCTTCATTGGGCATTGTGGGGGATTGAACCCCTGATCCCTGCACCATTGGTGCATGCCTTAACCATTGTGCTGTGGCTCTGCTCTGCTATTTGCTCATCAGCGCGCCACCTTATGCCGCCCCATATTGAGATGCCTCCTAGAAAATTAGCACGCCGCCTTATGCCCATCAGCGTGCCGCCTTATGCCGCCCATCATTCATATGCCTCCAAACACATTAGCGCGCCGCCTTATGCTGCCCATTATTTCACTGCCTCATAAATTAATGCCTCAGCCAGCTGTCTTTATTGGCCTCTGTGGGGGATGGAACCTCTGCTTCTTGTACCATTGGTATGTGCCTTAACCATTGTGCTGTGGCTCTGCTCTTTTGCTTGCCCATCAGTGTGACACATATGCCTCACTCGCAGCTGTCTGATGCGCTAAGGTGCGGGGCGCACAAGGGCGCCGCGCACCTTAGCGCATATGTAAATTCTGGCGTTTCTTCTTTAGCGGGGAATGCCCACTCCTTATATGGCACCCGCACACTACCGGGGCCCGCACATTAGCGGGGTTTTAGTAAACATACCCCTTATTTTCCTCTGAAAATCCCTTTGAAAATTGTTCAATTAATGACATTTTATTTGGTTTTGAAGTAGTTTATCTGTTTTAATTGAGCCAATACAATCAGAAACAGCAATTCCCCAATCGCTCAAAGTCGTCTTCAGTAGTTTGTGAAAAGCCAGCATTATTACCCAAGGCATGCTCCTCCAAGGGTAGAGTGTACCACAGCTCTGCTGCTGCTAACCCTAAAGACCATCTCAACTACCTCCACACCAGGAGTCTAGCAGCCAACATTGTGAGGACCGCAGAACCCTCCCGGACTCATACCACCTCAGCAGGCCCTGCAGGTACAC
This sequence comes from Ichthyophis bannanicus, assembly GCA_033557465.1. Classification (NCBI taxonomy): domain Eukaryota; kingdom Metazoa; phylum Chordata; class Amphibia; order Gymnophiona; family Ichthyophiidae; genus Ichthyophis; species Ichthyophis bannanicus. Next base: position 488,353,559 of record CM066035.1, read on the forward strand.
TAGCCACTCCTCATGAAGTATCCAGAAGGCAATGACCAGAAGTTTAAAAATACAGTGCTCCTGAATTGGGAGCCAATGCAATTGGCGTAGAAGTGGGCCTGCACTTTCCCTGCAAGGCGCCCTCAGTAGAACCCATATTGTCACGTTCTGGATAACCTGTAATCTGCGAACAGAACATTTAGGCAGCCCAACATAGAAGGCAATTCAGTAGTCTAAGATGCCCTGCACTAATACCTGTAGTACCAAATGCAGAGCAGGAGTACCCAGAAAAAGGCACACTTGTTGAACCAGCAGCAGCTTCAGCCAAGCCGTCTTCACCACCTGGAATCAAAACCCCCCAACGGTGATCAATGAGAATAATAACCCTGTATTAACCCTGCAGTTTATTGTCTTCACCACCTGGACTATCTGTTTATTACCCACCACCTCCAGTTCCAGTATCACCACCAGGGAGTGTAACTTCTCCGCCATGGAAGCACAAACATTTCCTATTCTTGGCAGACTGCACAACTCTGCATACTCCACCACATCAAACTCAGACAGACATTTTTTATCAACATTAAGTACCAAACTATTACCTGTGAGCAAAACACAGACCTGTAACAGACAACTGTTAAATCTATAGTGAGTGCACCCTCTCGATCACCCTCCAATGGGAGCACAATCTGTAGATCGTCTGCATAGGCAAAGAACAGCACACCAAAGGAGCGCACCAATGCCCCCAACAGTTGCAAATAGATGTTAAATAGCAACGGTGAAAGGGGGGGGGGGGAGCCCTGAGGAACCCTCCGGTCCTAGTTATAAAGTTGTGATGTCCCAGTTGCCCCTGTATATGAAATCAGTGATCACTCTTAAATGAGTCAATCCACATAGGGACCCTACCACCAATGCCCAAACTACTGCAACACTTCAATAGGAGATTATTTTCCACTAAATCAAACTTTGCTGAGAGATCTAGTGAAATCAGCAACACTGACACCGCCTTGTCCAGCCAAAAGTAAACCTGCTCCATTCATAGTTACCAATAAGGTCACCACCCCACGCCATGGGCGGAATCCACCCTGCTCACAATCTAACAGCATATTATCCGCCATAAAACCACAAACCTGTGATACTACCTCCTTCTCAATTACTTTCGCAAATTTGAAATGGGCCTATAGTTATTGCAGTCTAGTGGGTCACTCCCTGTCTTCTTTGGAACCGGAGTAACAACTGTTTCCTTTAAACAGACCAGTAAAACCCCCTGCTGAAGAGAGGCATTCATTAAATCCCAAAGCCAATCAAACATAGATTGAGGAGCAGTCTTAAAATAACCAATGGGCGCTGGGTCCAGATGAGAAAAAGTCTCCCATACTCCAGTCAACAGCTGCCTTACCCGTTTACTCATAATGGGAGAGAAGGTGTCGAGGACATGGATGCCTAATTCATCCTGCACTTCCTCCTCCGGGAGGAGGCAGGGGCTGACACTGCCTTTAAGCTTCCCCACCTTACTCAGAAAATATCCCGCCATCTGCTCTAAATCACCACCTTACTGCTCCCAGGAGGATGAGAACTTCTTACCAACCCAGACACCACGCAAAAAAACATTTGCAATTCCAGCTGCCTGTACCCAGTTAGTTGTACCATGTTCCATGTAACTCTTGTTCTGTTTGACGTAAACCAACTTGATACCACTGAAAGGAAGTATATCAAAAATGTTAAATAAATAAATTTGTGGCTGACTACCCTCCTGCCCAATCTTTTGAGAATTAAAATCTCCTCTTCGACTCCATGATTGCTTGCTGATATTGTTTGGTGGCCTGGTGCCAACAATGTCTATCCACCAGCCGGGTCTTCTAACAGTGATGCTCCAGCTGGTGTAGCTCTTGCTTCATGTTGCACAGTTCAGGCATAAACCATGGCTGATGACCCTGACTTCTCATGCGCACACACCCAAAGGTGTGACTTCATCCAGCGCATCAGAAATGGATTGATACCATTCTTCAACCTGGGCTTCTACCAGGTTTCTGTGTTCAAGGGGTCTCTTCAGGAGGTAGGGTGTCAGTTTGATAGGGTGTTTCTTTAGGAGGGTCCAGAGTTATCTTCTGGAGGTTTTTTGAATGAGGTTTTCCTTAAGGGATTGGAAATTGGTGCTATATTAAAGATATTACCAGACCCTTTAAAATGGCCTTTAGCTTTTGATGGATTTTTGCAACCATTTTTGGTGAAATCCATGTAAGAGTAGACAGGATGCCAGTACATCATGGGACACATCCATGGTTTCAGACTTAATCAGATAGGCCTGGGCCTGTGTTTCTGCTTTCCCGAAGGAACTCTGAGAGCAGACTATGGGTAAGTTAACATTATTTTGCACAGGACATATCTTGGAAGATATTGTGGGTTAATAAAATTCTCTGTTTTAAAATAATTAATAGGCAAAGAATAATTATTACCTTGCTTTAAAGGTTCAGAATTAATTTTTCCTAGCTTTACTTAGAAACATAGAAACATGATGGCAGAAAAAGACCATTCAGCCTATCCACTCTGCCCTTCCATACCAACTGCTATGGTTTCTTTTTTTCCTTTAGAGATCTTCAGTGTTGCCACCATGCTTTCTTGAATTCAGATACTGTCCTCGTCTCTACTACCTCTACTAGGAGACTGCTTTACACATCTACCACTCTTTCCATAAAGCAATATTTTGGAATATTGCTCCTGAGTCTATCCCCTATCACCTTCATCCTATGCCCCCCTTGTTGCAGAGTTATCTCTCGGTTGAAAGAGGCTCTCCTCCTGTGCATTTATGCCATGTAGGTATTTAAACATCTCTACCATATCTCCTCTGTCCCGCCTTTTCTTCAAAGTATACATATTGAGATCTTTAATTCTGTCCCTATATGCCTTATAATGAAGTCCACTGATCATACTGGTAGCCACCCTCTGCATAGACTCCATCCTGCTAATATCCTTTTGAAGGTGTGGTCTCTAGCATTGCACACAATATTCCAAATGAAGTCTCACCAAACACTTATACAGAGATGCTATCACCTTCTTTTTTCTGCTGACTACTCCTCTCCCTATGCACTCAAGCATCCTTCTGACTTTTGCCATCACCTTTTCTACTTGTTTAGTCATCAGAAACAAGTATCCCCAGGTCCCGCTCTCCCTTTGTAGACAAAGTACCCTTAGATTTTTGCAATCCAAATGCATGACCCTGCATTTTTTAGTGTTAGATCTCAGCTGCCAAATTCTTAACCATTTTTCAAGCTTAGCTAGATCCCTCCTCATGATATCTACTCTATTTCAGATTTTGGTATCATTCAGACCAAGGACACCACTGGTTCCTTCCTTCTCTTCAGATAAACTCCATTTACCTGTATCCTTTGTCGCCTCTCACTCAACCAATTTCAAACCTAGTCAGTCACTTTAGGGTCTTTTCCTAGGAAGTTCAATTTATTTATAAGTCATCTGTATGGAACGATGTCAAAGGCTTAACTGAAATTTAAGTACACCATATCTAGAGCTCTCCCTCGATCCAACTCTCTGGTCACCCAGTGAAAGAACTTCTCCATCTCTTCCTCTGCTAACTCCTCATATCAGCTCTACTCTGTGATGCACTGAGTCGGTATGTGTGAGTCATAGACAATGTGAGGGACAGTATGAACTTCAAATCAATGCAGTGATGTTGTTAACCAAACATGTAGAATAGGCCTCCATTGGCCCTGTATGACATCTGCTATATTATGCAAAGAGTCAATTGTATGTGTAAAGCTAATTTTCCAGTAGAGGTGTTGCCCATGTGCACCAAGGGTGCTGCTGACAATCTCATATGTGTCACAGGGCTACAGATCATGTGCAACAAATAGGTGGCTCAGCTACATCTCAACAGAACGTACACATGCCATGTATGCCACAGACACCATATTACCTGCCAACAGTTACATTCTAGCAGGGAGCACTGAGTGAACCACAGGTCATAAAGCATTATTTATCTTCCCACAAAATTTAAAACATATGTCAATCAGGCCCCTGCTAAAGAATAGTCGCCTTGATACATCCAAAGTCGAATCGTACAGACCTATATCGAGCATTCCCCTGCTTGCTAAGACCATCGAGAAAATAGTCCAGCGACAGATCCATCAGCACGTTGATGCCGAGACACCCCTCGATCCAGCTCAACATGGCTTCAGAGAATCGCATGGGGTAGATTCCATCTTAACTACCCTCTTCGACAAATTAATTACAGGAATCGACAATATACACCGAGCTTTCGTCCTTATCTTTCTCGACATTGCTGCCGCCTTTGATTCTGTGAATCATAAGATACTATTACAACGTCTCCAAGAAAAAGGGTTACAGGGCACTACACTACAATGGTGCGAATCATACCTAACTAATAGATGGCAGCAAGTAAAAGCAGGCAACATATCCTCCGAACCATTCTTACAGAAGCAGGGAGTGCCCCAGGGATCATCCCTGTCTGCTTTACTATTTAACATTTATATGCAGCCTATCTGCTCTCTGATTCGCTCATTAAATGTAGAATGTCTCGTGTATGCTGACGACATACTACTATACATTCCATTCACTATCAAACAGCCTGATTTCTCCCCTATCATCAGAAGCTTTGATGCAGTTGCTGAATGGCTTCTCACACAAAACCTGAGGATCCAATCATAGCAAGACTGATGTCCTCTTTGTCACAAGGAATCAGAAGTTCATCCCACCACCCAACCTGCAAGTTAAGAACGCTGAACTCAAGACAAGAGACACAATTCGATACCTAGGCATCACCCTAGATCAGCGATTAGATATGACAACCCACGTAAAGACCGTTACAAGAGCAATATACCACAAAATACGAACCCTATGCCACCTCCGCCCACTACTTGATTTTTCAGATTATCAAACGATATTTCAAGCCCTAGTGATCCCACACCTAGACTTGCGAACACCATCCTCCATGGCCTTCCACAAACAACCCTCAGCCCACTTCGGCTGGCCATGAACTCCGCTGCTATGGTTCTTACAGGGGTATCAAGATCGGAACATATAACTCCAGTAATGAAAAATCTGCACTGGCTACCACTACTAGCCCGAATTCAATACAAGGTACTGGTCATGACTTTCAAGGCACTGAAGAATCAATCTCCCACACCAATCAGCAAACTGCTTAACAACATCCCCGACAACAGAATCAGAAGACCTGCACTACTGAACATGCTAACGGTACCTAAGTTCACCACAAGGTGCACGAAGGCAACTACCAATAGAGCCTTTTCGATTTATGCTCCGACAGCCTGGAATGACCTTCCCACTTGTATTCGATCCATATCTAGCCTCAACTCCTTCAGAAAAGCAATAAAACACCATCTTTTTCTAATTCACTATCCTGAAACCAGTCCCGAAAAACACAAGTCGTACGCACTCACCCCACACCTTAACTATCCCAACGCCCTAACCCAACATGAGAATGGTTAGGCGCTCTTCCCCCTTTAGTTTTATCCATGCTCCCACCTGACCTAGCTATGCCCACTCATAGATCTTAAGTACTAGTGTATATAGCTTTATGTAAAATATTTTGTATATACCGTGTAAATAGTTTCCCCTGTTCTCCCATTCTTGACTATTCCCTTGTTCTATGTAAGCACATTGTGAGATTAATGCATTGTTGCACTGTTCAGTTCCAATGTAAACCGCACTGATCTAATAGCGAGGTATATAAGAAATAAAAATAAAAAATAAAAAAATAAAACAGAACGTACACATGCCATGTATGCCACAGACACCATATTACCTGCCAACAGTTACATTCTAGCAGGGAGCACTGAGTGAACCACAGGTCATAAAGCATTATTTAAGGCTATGTAGGTGTATGATGTGTGTGGATATATATATATATACCTCACAGCTACCTCTGAGAAAGGGCCAGGTGAAAGACAAAAGGTGTGTCTCCCCAATGTCTGGGACTCCCTGAACAAATACATTGCACACATGTTTGGACTTCAGTGGTGTGCATCTTTATGTACATGTTCTGTCACACAAATGACTGAAACATGGATTACATATTTGTTCATCTGTGCTGCTCATACAAATCTCTGTAACAGATAGCTCCACACTGGCCAATGCTGACATTGGTGATCTTGGGGTGTCAGTGTGGTGACTGAGCATGAGGGCATGCAAGGAAGTGCCCTGCATCAGCACTGGAATTCCAATATTGCAGATGGCAGAAAGATAAATGGTGAAATGTAGGGACAACCTGCCATGCACAGATGGCTATGTGTAGTGCATAGCAAAACACTGACATGCCAAAAATGTAATGTGCCCATACCCTAACACATAATGCCCCAACACACCTGATGGCAGTCACATAGCATATGTGCATGTTAGTGGGGTAAACAGCATTATAGAGGGCCCACACATGAGTATGTGCCGTGCCAAAAACAACCAGAAGCCATTTACACAAGTAACTAGGCCAGTTTACTGTAGAAAGGGCCTCAAAAATCAGAGACACAATCTACAATGATGACATGGAGATAGGTAAGACAAGAACGTGTAGGCACAGTAGTCCAAAGATATGTTCTCACAGGTGCTGAGGCAGCAGAATACTATAGCTATGGGGTAATGTTAGCTGTATGTCCATGAGCTGTACAGGTATGAGAATCTACATGCAAAATAAAACAAAAGATATTATAATGCCTCTATATCGTTCCATGGTGAGACCGCACCTTGAATATTGTGTGCAATTCTGGTCGCCGTATCTTAAAAAGGATATAGCAATTTTAGAAAAGGTTCAGAGAAGAGCCACCAAAATGGTAAAGGGGATGGAAGGATACTCCTATGAAGAAAGGCTAAAAGGTTAGGGCTCTTTAACCTGGAAAAGAGACGGCTGAGGGGAGATATGATAGAAGTCTATAAATTAATGAATGGAGTGGAACGGGTAAACGCAGATTGATTGTTTACCTTATCAGAATATAGAAAGACTAGGGGACATGCAATGAAGCTACAGGGTAAACTATTTAAGACTAATAAAAGAAAATATTTTTTCACTCAACGTGTAATCAAACTCTGGAACTTGTTGCCGGAGGATGTAGTAAAGGCTGTTAATGTAGCTGGGTTTAAAAAAGGTTTGGACAAGTTCCTGGAGGAAAGGTCCATAAACCATTATTAAGAAGGGACCCAGGATATCAATGCTTGAACCAATACAAGCATTGTGGAACCTGTGTCCCTTGGGGAAACTGCTAGGTACGTATGACCTAGATTGGCCACTGTTGGAAACAGAATACTGGGCTTGATGGACCTTGGTCTGACCCAGTATGGCATATCTTATGTTCTTATGTGAGAAAATACAGATAACTACATCAGAAAATTGGCCTTGCTATGTGTGTGGCACATTGTTATGAGAGACATAGGATGGAGCACTCATGCGACTGTGTAAGTTGTAAGCAAATCAATAATTACACATCTTTATTGGACCAAAACAGCTCAATATATTTTGTGAAGTATAAAAAGATGAAAACTATGGTGCAGTAAGCATCACAAAATGCACATCATCACATGTCACTGTGTCACAACATATTTATGCACATGCATATGCACAGTGTAATTCACAACATGACATAGTGATACCCTATATGCACAGTATCACTCCTGCCTATGGCCGAACACAAATCAAAGATGTTGTTGTGGTCCACCTTGTGAGGATGTGCAACAGCATGTAACGGCCAAGTGCAAGGGTGATTCTCTGTTGGGCCAAAACATTTGAGGTCATCCATAGAGGCATGACAGTGATATGGTAAAACAAGCAAAAGGTAGATGACGGTCTGGAGTGGTGTGACTCAGTGGATAGTGTGTCCCCTGCTGGACAGTTAGCTACCAGTAGTCTGTCTCCACAGCTCAAATGGTGTGTGCAGCATCACAGCTCTCTCAAAGTCTGTTTATGTATCCATGGGTGTGCACATTGAGGTGTGACATCTTATGATGATGATGGGAGAATCCATAGTAAGCGAATGGCAAAACTTGTTTGTGGCAAGGAGTCACACCACCCAAGCAGTGGATCCTATCACCAGGTTAGTGTGAACCCTCTGCATGTACCAATTCCCTGCGTGAATACTAATGTCCAGCATAGGCATGCGCTCCTCAACCTAAGTTCCATCACTGTATGCCACTCCTTCTCAGTGATCATCTCATGTTGTTGCTGTGTCCCCAACATGTGGGAGAAGGTGACCGCAGTCACATTGAAGTTCACTTTTGTTGTGTGTGGGCCATGCTCTGTGGAAAAAGGAATAGAAAGGTATTTAGGACACATATCACACCTCATGAGGTGCCATCCCAGTGACTGCAACATTAATATGCAAAGTAGGAAACATCTAACATTCAACCATTACCAGGGGCGGCCAAAGGGGGGTGCGGGGCCATGTGCAGAGACTCAGTGCAGGGCCTCATTTGCATAAGGTGCCTCATTTGCATAAATATTTGCATAATGTTATGATACACCAATCTTTAGTAAACATGCCTCTTAATGAGTGTATGGATAAAGACGAAAAGATTTCTACATTACTATAATCCAGTGCCAACCGCCAGGCACATTAGGAACTACTACAAACACTGCCCATTTAGAACCCATAGCAAACCCGCCGTATCCTAACAGCACTACCAGGACTCACAAAGCACCAGACCCTACCTATCAAAAGGCAACACTGCAAATATTAAACCAATACATTTCAGAGAATAACAATACATGACCTACTGGGGAAAGGGAACAAGTGGCAATGTCAAATAGGAATTACATAAACAGAATATCTCAGCTCAGTTAAACATGCAGAACATCACCAAACAAGGAATCACAATTTAGAAACAGGAAGACAATAATTAAACTGGGAACCCCAAAAGCCAAACTTAGAATGTACAACACTGTAGAAATAAAGCTATAAATTAATTTCCTCTTGTACTAAACAAAGCGCAGACGTTAATGATGCACATTTCCTAGAGCTGACATATTCCAATTAATAAATGCAAAATAAAGAGATATTTTTCTACCTTTTGTGTATTTTCAGTTGCAATTCTCCAGCTACTTTCTTCTGGTTTCTTTGTGTCTTCTGCTAACTCTCCATCGTCTGCTGTCCTTTTGTTCTTTCTTCTCTCTTTTAGTTTTTTTCCATCCTCTCTCTACATCTGCTTTAACATACTAATCTTTCTCCTTTTGCTCTTTCCTCATTCCTATTTCATCCACTCAAATGTTACCCCTCCATCCTCAATCCCCACTTACTCTCCCAATATCCGGCCAATTGTAGATTTCTCTTCCCTCCCACACAAAATATTTTTTCCCTCTCCATTTCACTCTCCCAGCTCCATCCCATTCTAATCCTCCCCCAACATCAGCTCCCTTCTAGTTCCAGCCTCACCCAGCATCTGCTCCCTTCTAGTCCCTGCATCAGCCCATTTCCAATCCTATCCTAGCCCCACCATCAGCCCATTTCCAGTCCTAGCTCCCCCATCCATTTCCAGTCCTGTCCGAGTCCCTCCATCAGCCCATTTCCTGTCCTAGCCCCTCCCACTCAGCCCATTTCCAGTCCTAGCTCCCTCCCCTCCCCTCACAGCCCATTTCCATTCCAAGCCCCCTCCCCATCAGCTATTTGCAGTTTAAGCCCCCCCTTCCATTCAGCCCATTTCCATTCCAAGCCCCTGTCCCATCAGCTATTTGCAGTTCAAGCGTCCCTTCCACTCAGCTCATTTCCAGTCCTAACCCCCCCCATCAGCCCATTTCCAGTCTTAGCTCCCCCATAGCCCATTACCAGTCCTAACCCCCCATCAGCCCATTTCCAGTCCTAGCCCCCCACATAGCCCATTACCAGTCCTAACGCTCCCCATCAGCCCATTTCCAGTCCTAGCCCCCCATAGCCCATTACCAGTACAAATCCCCCCATCAGCCCTCTTCCAGTCCTAACCCCCCCATAGCCCATTACCAGTCCTAACCCTCGCCATCAGCACACTTCCAGTCCTAACCCCCCCATAGTCCATTACCAGTCCTAACCCTCGCCATCAGCGCACTTCCAGTCTTAGCCCCCCCATAGCCCATTACCTGTCCTAACCCCCCATAGCCTATTACCAGTCCTAACCCCCCCATCAGCCCACTTACAGTCTTAGCCCCCCCATAGCCCATTACCAGTCCTAACCCCCCTCCCCCCCATCAGCCCAGTTAGATATAAAAAACCCCACAAACCGATTGCTGTTGCCACTGCCGCCATGGCAGCGGCTGAATCGAGCACGACGTGGGGCCCCCCCTGCCCTGCAGAATCCTCATTTCAGCATCAGCTCCCAAAGCGCCGGCTTTTCAGAGCCGCAAAAGGAGAGCTTCTCCTCTCGTGGCTCTGTTAATCCCACCGCGGGGCTGATGGAATTTCCCATCAGCCTCGCGGCAGGATTAACAGAGCCGCGAGAGGAGAAGCTCTCCCTTCACGGCTCTGGCAGCCGACACTGAGGGAGTTGATGCTGAAACGAGGATTGTGAACGGCAGGAGGGGCCCCGCAGGGTGCTCAATTCTGCCGCTGCCATGGCGGCAGCGGCAGCAGCAGCCAGTTTGTGATTTTTTTTAAATCTAGTTGGGCTGATCGCTGATGCAAGATGTTTTTTGCGCGGGGCCCCCTGAAACGCGTGGCCCTGTGCAAAAAACATTCTTGCTCAATGGACGGGCCGGCCCGACCATTACATTTCCATAACACAGCTCACATTGAAGGTGTAGGACATTACAAACGATCAGTACGGAGTATGTTCACATCTGCACATGCACATAGACATGTCCATGGACACGTGTTACAGGTGTATCATAGGTCCCCATCATATTTATCAGTGCTGCCAGATACTGACTGAACTCTGAGCACCAAACTAGAAAATCACATACAAGATATAAGATGATGTTAGTCACACATTTATTTATTTATTTTAAATTGTTTCTATACTGCTCTCTTAAAAATCAGCGCGGTTTACAGGTAACACATGATCAAATTTGTAGCCCATCTTCTGTGTGGTGCATGTGTTGGACAGGGAATGGTTGAAGTTATTATTGTGTCCAAGCTGTCATCCCACACACAGACGTGGTTTTAGAAATGTGTTGCAGTAGTCTGTCTGCATGTGAAACCATCATTGCCTCTTGTCAAAACTATACCATCATGTGTCAAACATAAATGTTGAGGCATTCAGATTTGACATCAGACAAAGCATATGTCATTTATCAACACAGAACACAATGCATGACATGATCACAACAGTCACAGGGCAGCATCTGAAATGTACCAAAAGCACTGTGGTCATCTGTAAAGGGCTGATCAGATCTCATCCCAGGAACAAATACCACACATATGCCTGCACAGTGTATCAGTACAATGTGACTCATAACACAGGTCTGCAAAAAAAATTTTTTTTGAGAGCTGTTTTGGTTATTCCATGTAATCTTTATGTTTTTTGGTGCGTTGAATCTGAAAGTGACCTCCATTTTGTCATAGGACATCACGTTTCCTGACAATTTAGGTAACTATGTTAAATAAGACAATACCTCAAAATAAATGGAAATAGACTTATAAAATTAAAGTTTTATTACAATATTTTCATGAAAATCCTTTTTTGAACTGAAATGAGCTCACCTACACACAATAAACTCAATTCTTCTTCCTTGTGAGGCTCCTCTTGGTGCACTTACGCTTGTGAGTAGCATCTGGAATGTATCTCTGAAGCATCCAACAGTAGTCTGCCATCATTGTAATGCTCCATTTTCCCTGGTATCTCCTTTCCATCTCCTTAATGTCTTGGTGGAATTGTTCACCTTGTTCTTCACTCATATCTCCCAAATTTTTAGGAAAGTAGTCAAGGTGGGACTTGAGGAAATGCACTTTCAAACTCATCATGCAACCTAAAGCTTGAAATGCTTTCAGCATTCGTCTGACGATCTTTTTGTAGTGAGGATCTTTGTTATTGGCTACGACTTCTTTAAATGCAATCCACCCTTCTTTTTGATGATCCGTCACTATAAGCCTTCTAATGTCTGGTCCGACGAACACACCTTCCTTCAATTTTGCCTCCGACAGGCCTGGAAACTTGATGACCAAGTATTTGAAGCATTCTCCATCTCTTGGAAGTGATTTTACGAATTGCTTCATCAATCCCAATTTTATGTGGAGAGGTGGTAGAAGAACTTTATGGGAAGGTACCAAAGTTTCTCGGAGGACTTTTTTTCACCGACTGTTAGCACCCTCGGCTGCCAACTCTTCTTTGTCCAGTGATTTTGTCAGTCTCGACTGTCCCATAGACACAGAAAACAAGGATATTTGGTATACCCAGCTTGTTGCTCGAGCAGCATGCACAAGACCTTCAAGTCCCTACACACTTGCCAACCATGGTCTTCATATTTAAGTTTACGAAGAACCATTTCCAAGTTCTCGTAGGTTTCCTTCAAGTGTACGGAATGACCTACAGGTATGGAAGCGTAAAAACCGTTGTGGAGTAAAACTGCTTTGAGACTTCTTTTTGAAGAATCTATATAAAGAAGCCATTGCTCTGAATCATATTGGATTTTAAATTGACCCATCAGACCTTCGACATCGATGCAATAAACCAACTTGTCTTCCTGGGCGAAGTAAGGAACGAGCTCATTTTCACGATGTCTGAACCATGAAGATGACACTCCTGGCAACAATAAATTCCTGCTTTTCAGCCTTGATCCGAGTAACTCAGCGGCATCTTTGGGAAGATTCAAGTCTCTTACCAAATGATTCATCTCCTCCTGAGAAAACAATTTTGGTCTTGTATCATCTTCAAAGTCAGAACTTGATTCGTCATCTGGTTCAGGTATGACTTCACCTTCATCGGAGCTAGGTATCTCTTCCAAGGTAGCAGGTGGCTTGGGTACTGGTATATCTGTGCCATGGGGGATGAGACGAATTGCCGAGTGAAGATTGGGGTATGAAATGGAATGCTTCCATTTGGAATTAAACCCTTTCACATCGCATGAACAAAAGTAACAGTCGTCACTATAGTTCTTTTGCTCTCGTCATACCATAGGAATCCCATAATGGAAAGATTTTTTTCTTACCCTTGAACCAGTTTCGGAGGTCCTCAACACATCATTTGCACACTTTATGGGGCGCCCAGACTTTATCTTGATCTCCAATTTTTAGTCCAAAGTATACAAAGTATACTTTTTTCACAAAGTCTGTAATATTCTGCTGTTGCTTCAACACTGTATATTCACCACAGGTGAAACAGCAACTGTCTGGCGAATTAATACACTTTCGCGGAGACATAATATAACGGTTGAAGAATGACGAGCTAACACGAATTGTGATGAAAAAGTGTGAAGAGCCTAGAACCAAGAACCTGATGATGATTCGTGCACAAGGGTGGCATGCAGGAGAGAGCAGCTCTGTGTCTGTACACGAGATGTCACAGTGCTGGCCATGCCCCCCTGCACTGACAGGAGCTGCTGCTATCTGCCCTGTGTCTCCCTCCCACTGGATTCTTCAGGAAAGATTAACCCCTTCTACCATTAGAAGCACGGACTTAAAACTTGCTTAGCTTATGTATATATTGCTGACCATCAGATTTACAGTGCTATATTTTTTTTACATAACTCGGACAACCCCTTTAAGGTTTTTTTGGCATTTTATATCTTAAATGCACTTATGTGAATTAATTAATAGTAATTTGAAAAAATATTGACAAATTTGAAGACGATTTTGCATGTTGTGGCAAATCATGACGTCTAGGAGTTTTTCAATATTTTATTTGTTTTCAGCACACCAAAATACATGGAAATTAGATGAAAATAATCAAACAGCTTTTTAGTCGCAATCCTGTGTAATCCACACACACTGTAATGTAAAACACATGTGCACCTGTTAGCATCCTCCCTGTTGGTCACAAATTTGAGGTTAGTGGGAGCAGCGGCATCAGTCTATGCAAGGATACAATTATGTTGGCTGCCTCCACAATGTCATGAAAAAGTGTATGCAATGTTCAACACTACAACTCCTATCAGCTCTGCACACCCACATTTTAGTTGGTAATGTCCGCCAAACCATCTTCTCAAATTAACAACTGCTGAAATCAAGATGGCCATATAGATGTTAATTTATAGATATAGTAATATATAAACATAAAAATATGATGACAGAAAAAGACCGCATCTAATCTGCCCTTCCATATCAACAACTACAACAGTCTCCTTTTCACCTTTAGAGATCCTCTGTGTTTGTCCCATACTTTTTTGAATTCAGTTACTGTCCTCATATGTCCAGATATGGGGTATATGTCTGCATGACATATAGATTTAGACCAATATAGGTCGTAATACAAGGCAACATCAAACATGTCAAATGTTGTCCTGTGCCCACAGTGTATGCATGACAAGTGACACAACAGCATCAGCACAGAAGGCAGTTATGTTTGTGGAACCTATGCATGTATGTTATGTTAAATGCATACCTCTGATGCGACCGTATATGATACACCAGTCACACGTAACTGCCATGTTGTCATCAGTATGGATCTGTAACACAGTCGACTGCATGTAGATCCACCTGACCAAAGTAGTTCCCTCACCACACCAACAGGAGTGACAGCCTGGCAAGCATATTCTGTATAGTCACAAACATAGCAGAGACACATATGTTAGGATGTCGCCTGAAGCACACAGGCTAGCATGCACATTGGTACACATATGCATCTCCCCACATACACAGTACTTACATGAGAAGAGCTCCTCAATCAGATGTTGCCGGATTGCTGTGCCCACAAGTGTGTTTTTACTGCCACGTACAGGAGGGCATGCTGGCTCATCCTCCAGATCTGGATTAATGTTGACTCGGATATTGTGCCTGAGAGCAGTGTTGTGCAGGATGCAACAGGCCAGAATTATCTGTGCCACAGTCATGGGTCGGTATTGTAAGGCCCCACCGGTCTTATCCAGACACCTGAAGCAACTCTTTAACATGTCAAAAGTGTGCTCAATGACAGAGTGACTGGAGGCATGGGCCTCATTGTACCTCATCTCTTCAGGTGATCGTGGAAAACACACAGGGGTCAGCAATCATGCTCGACACCCATATCCAGCATCACCTTCAGAAAGAAAAGTAGAAAGTACAACAAGTATCATATGTTTAAACACAATGTCTGTATGTACATGCTGGTACTTCTCCATTGCAGCTTGCCCTCCCCCTCCCCCACACAAATTATGTAACTGTAACGTCAAAGATATTCATTAATGACATAAACACATAGCAGCTTTTGATGGCATGTGTGCCATATTCTCCGCCTCTTAGACAAACATGAGACATACCAGTGACAATAAGTAATGATGGCAACACATATATACATGCCCATCATCAACACATAAATGACCTGCCAAACAGAAAATGCATGAACACCAGCTGTTAAGGACAGAACCATACCTAGCACAATTAGAGATACACCACCAAGGCTGTCAGATGTATATATGTCCTGTTTGATGTAAGCACAAGTTAATATGTCCTGTTTGATGTAAGCACAAGGCACTTCCCCACCTCGTGTAAAATTGTTGACTGTAAACCGCACTGATGTCAAATAGCACGGTATAGAAAAGCTAGAAATAAATAAATAAATATGTGGGTATCCAGGTCATGAGAGGTGTAACTAGAAGATGTGTTCCTGACAACATGCTGCTGAATAGGACACGATGAGCACAGCACATGTGCACATATCTGCAGAGGCTAAAATGACTGTCAAATAGAGCAGTAGTCTGGAATATAGATATAAACACCATGGCTGCATGGCACCACAAATAATATACAACAAATGCCAGACAGATGTCATTGTTAAAACACAAAAAGGGATGTGAACATCATTCTGCAGAGAGTGACATGCTGAGACAGTAGTCACAGGTACCAGACATTGGAGATTACCACCACCAAAACTTAAATAAGGGAACAAGGGGGTACCATGTGCAATTGCTGCTCAGTCACAGAGAGTCATGGATGTTATGGCTGTGCTGTGATATGCCATAGCAGAAACACGAGTGTGTAGAATGTCATAGAAAACTGCAGTGCTTCTACAGAAGGCTATGTGTTGTCTGTGGCATGAGATACGCAGACATAAAGGTTCCACCCAAAACCACCTGTCACCCTGGCCCATCTGTGATAGTGGTCATGCACCCCAGATCACCCTAACAGCATGCGCATAGAAGACAGAAAAAAAAACCACCCAGCAGGACACTGTCCTCATACTGTCCACTCTCAAACTGTTGGAATAATGCTGAGTGACGCATAATATAAGAGCCATGGGTGGACCCTGGAAACTTAGGAACCACATGTTTATGTTTATGTTTATTAAAATATTTGCTATACCGCCCCATACCAGTGGCATCTGGGCGGTTTACAATTGCTAAAATAATATTACATTAAAGCTGTTAAGAAGCGGAAAGAAACGCCAATTAAAATTTAAAAGTGACAGAAAAGAGGCAAAGATTAAAAGGACACAACAAAGAAGAAACATCAGCAGGAGGAAGAAGAGGGAGACAAGGACGGGGAAGGGAGATCAAATGCCAGACTGAACAAGTGAGTTTTGAGTTGTTTTTTAAAGGCTGGGTAGGATTGCTCTGAGCGGAGGGAAGGGGGAAGAGAATTCCAAAGTCTAGGGCCCAAAAAAATAAAAAGCCGAGGAACGGGTAGATTCAAGGTGGGCTTGGGAACGGGAAGGAAGGGACATACGGTTAACATGAAGGGAACGAAGCAAACGATGGGGGATGTGAAAATGAATCAGATCTGCAAGATAAAGAGGGGTGCCTGTATGAATCACCCTGTGTGCAAATGTGAGAATCTTGTACTGTATGCGAAATGTGACCGGTAACCAGTGATGGTGCAAAAGTAGGGGAGTGACATGATCATAGCGAGAAGCACGGGAGAGTACACGAACCGCTGCATTCTGGACGCGTTGTAGACGGGAGAGTTGTGATTGTGGTAAGCCAGCTAAAGAATCATTACAATAATCAAGACGGGATATTACCAAGGAAAGAATAAGAGTAGCTAAAGCAGAGGGTGAGAGAAAAGGGCGCACAGCCCGAAGCTGTTTAAGGGAGAGAAAAGAGCGCTGAACTATTGAAGATATTTGCATCACATACAACCTGCACATTCATAGAATGGTAGTGTTTGCTGTTGCAGAACACTGCCTCCCTGCAATCTGCTCAAATATCTGGTTCAGGGCCCCCCACTGTTGCCTACTGTTAGGAAATACAATATAATTCCTTACCTGGCTGATCATGGCTTGCAGTACCTGGTGGAGATAGCGTGAAAAGGTTGCCCGGCTCATTCCACATACTGCAGCCACTGATGTCTGGAAGCAGCCAGAGGCACTCAGGAGCTTGACCAACCCTGGTATGTCATGAGACCAGCCAGCCTGAGCTTGAGGTCAGATCTTACATCCTCATAGAGCTCTCTAATTGCTCCTGTGCTCAGATGATAGGGGGAGATGACCTGGTCCTCACACATGCCCTGGAGCATGGACCTGTGCCTGAAGAGGCGAATCTGTCTGGGGCACACCTCTTTACACCTATGACACCATGGTGCCCATCCACTGCCTGTGGCTCCTCTACAGCTGCAGGTCTGTTTTTCTGCAGGACTGGACCCCTTGCCCATTGCCACCCTCCCTTGGACACCATCTCCCCCCTCAAGCAACCATAGTTCTCCTTCACTATGCAACCACTGGAAAGCACTCACAGCAAAGACAAAGTGAGCCATCATAGACGACAGCTTCAGCAATTGCAAACTGCCTCAAATAGGGAGGGGATGGGGAAATGATCACAACAAACATTACACACCTGTGCATAACACATTGCACACGAGCAGCGAAGCTAAGTCAATTCTGTGAGGGCCTCCCAGAGCCCTGCACATGCAGAAGGAGTGGAACGCAGGTGCAACATGCCCTGCACATGCGGAAGGAGCGGAATGCAGGCACAGTGTGCCTTGCATTTGCGTTTTGCATCTTGTGCATGAGCATGTGCAGAACACAGACGCAAGGCATCTTCTGTATGCATAAGGCATGGAATGGAGGCGCAGCATGGCATTCACATGCATTCTGTGCCGAATAGAGTTTCACGGTGACTCGAGACTGCTCACTGCCTTGCTGTCCATGTGTTGGTATTGTTGCATGCAATTTGCTCTATGAGGATCATTGCAGTACTTAATAGCACAAGTACATGTCCGGACATATATAGGGTTTGCAGTGCGTGGCACACAGAAAACCTGAATAACCACATTTGTATATGGGTATGGTATCGCGCAAACATGCAAGACATACTGTACATGCGTTATGTGTCCTGCGTATGTGCATGGTGCCCTGCATGTGGGCGAGGCACACTGCACGTGCATGAGGCACCCTGCACATGCGGTGCACACACTCTGCAGACACAGTGCGCCTTGCGACTAATCATGTGACTTCTGTTATTGTCACCCTCTTGCAGCATAAATTTTTGTAGGTAAGAGTACTGGCACGTGTTTGGACATTGTTAGTCAATGCACTACATGTCACACCTAGAATGCACCTCAATGTGTATTCCAATGCAAATGATGCCTCTTGGCCGTGAAAGGTGCTGTGTGCACATGCAGGGCATGTTGCGTGTGCGCATCACCCCAGCATAAGTGTGTGGCAGGGTGCCCTGGACGTATGCACCACACCATGCACATGCTCAATGCGCCCTGAACGTGTGCACCATGCCTTGTGCATGTGCACCGCGTCCTGTACTTGTGCACCGCACCCTGCATGTGCACGAGGCACGCTGCTCATGCACAAATGGTGTAGGGCATAGTGTAGCTGTGACACGTGGTGGAAGCCAGTGTTCAGTCCGGAGAAATGCTACTGCTCTTAACTACGTGAAACATACAGCGAGAGGGAATACCAACAGACCAAGGTGATGAAACACATGATGAGCAGCCCCTTGAGCAGTCTGGGGTCCAGAACCCAGAAGAGGAACAATTTGGGTCATCTGGTGTGGTCCAGCAAACACAAGAGCAGCATGACAAGCCCCTACCTAGCAAAAGGACAAAGGAAGTGTGTACCTGTAGAGGTGCGTAAGAGGGTGATGTGGTTCACCCAGAAGGAAAATGACATCCTCCTGGCCAATGTTTTGGAGAACTATGATGTGCTCTTTGGGCACCTCAGTAAAAAAACACCTCTGAGTACAAGAAACATGGTCTGGGAGGAGATCCGAGAAGCTGTTGGTGAAGCTGGTGGACCACCCAGGGACATTGAGAGTCTCAGAAAGAGGTACAATGATATAAAAGTGGTATATGAGTACACCTCACAGCAGAGCACCAGCATGCAATGGGCACAGGTGGGTGGTGGACCCAGTGGGGCACAACTTTCTGCCCTTCAGCAACAGTTGGCAGAGAGACTGGGGCCCGTTTACAGATATTTGATGACAGTCACAATATTTGTCTTTGCCCATTCACCCATTGTAGAAAGTACTTTGCCATGGTGTAATGATGACGCAGTATAGCTAGAGTCCTAAGAAACATAAAAAAGCTTACCATACACATGTGACTCATGTGAAATGCAACTTTGTTAATCAAGCCCACATGTTGTCTTCTGCAAGCAACTGACACATCCTGTAGATATGGATGGCCATATGGCCACACATATACCGTGTATGCACCTAGCTACATGTGTGACCCTTTGGCCTATGTGACTGCTGCATGAATGGACCTGTGCAGCTCCCTCAATGACGACAAGAGTGTATTTCCACCTTGTTTCTGACCTGTCCTGAGTGGCCCCTGGGACAGCATGGTACCTTACAATGTGTCTCTATATGGCTATGTACCAGAATGTGAACTGTACTGAGTGTATGTTGGCTTTCCCCAGGTGACACACAGCAGTTGGAGGTTGAGGACCAGGATAATGGTGCCATGGCGTAGGTGTGCCATGCCGACATCCCAATGGGGGGTGATGGAGCCCATGTGGCAACACCACCAGCTGCTGACACGGGGCAGAGATGCCTGCGGCTACTGCACAGGAACAAACAGAGGGAGAGGATGTGTGTGAGGAGGGGAAAGATGACATACATCTACACCTCACAGGCAGCACCAGCACTGATGAGGCAACAAGAACCAAAACAACACAAACAGAGCTGTGGAGTGGACCATGCCCTGCCCTAGGGTCATCTGAGGCTGCCAGTTCCCAATGTCTGATGAGGGAGATGATGCAGGAGTTGCATCACTACCCGGACACAGCCCATGTAGACAGGGGCGGCCCAAGGGGGGTGCGGGGCCATGTGCGGAGACTCGGTGTCATTGTGACTTAGGAGTCATTGTGGATAACATGTTAAAACCCTCCGCCCAGTGTGCAGTGGCGGCCAAGAAAGCAAATAGAATGATAGGTATCATAAGGAAAGGGATGGAGAACAAAACAAAGGATATGATAATGCCTCTGTATCACTCCATGGTACGACCGCATCTTGAATATTGTGTGCAATTCTGATCACCGTATCTTAAAAAGGACATAGCGTTATTAGAAAAAGTACAGAGAAGAGCCACCAAATTGGTGAAGGGGATGGAAGGCTACTCCTATGAAGAGAGGCTAAGAAGGTTAGGGCTCTTTAGCCTGGAGAAGAGACGGCTGAGGGGAGATATGATAGAGGTCTATAAATTAATGAATGGAGTGGAACGGATAATGTGGATCAATTGTTTACGCTATCAGAGTATAGAAAGACTAGGGGACATGTAATGAAGCTACAGGGTAAAACTATTTAAGACAAATAAGAGAAAATATTTTTTCACTCAACGTGTAATCAAACTCTGGAATCTGTTACCGGAGGATGTAGTAAGGGCTGTTAGTATAGCTGGGTTTAAAAAAGGTTTGGACAAGTTCCTGGAGCAAAGGTCCATAAACCACTATTAAAAAGGGACCCAGGATATCAATGCTTGACCTAGTACAAGCATTGTGGAACCTGTGTCTTTGGGGATATTGCTAGGTACGTATAACCTAGATTGGCCACTGTTGGAAACAGGATACTGGGCTTGATGGACCTCGGTCTGACCCAGAATGGCATGTCTTATGTTCTTATGGTGTGGGGCCTCATTTGCATAAGTGGCCTTATTTGCATAAATATTTGCATAATGTTACCATACACTAACTTTTAGTAAACATGTCTCTTAATGAGTGTATGGATAAAGAAAGACTAAAAGATTTCTACATTACTATAATCCAGTGCCAACTGCCAGTCACATTAGGAACTAATACAAACGCTGCCCATTTAGAACCCAAAGCAAACCCGCCGTATCCTAACAGCATTACCAGGACTCACAAAGCACCATACCCTACCTATCAAAAGGAAACACTGCAAATATTAAACCAATACATTTCAGAGAATACTGGGGAAAGAGAACAAGTGGCAATGTCAAATAGGAATTACATAAACAGAATACCTCAGCTCAGTTTACACATGCAGAACATAGACCATCACCAAACAAGGAATCACAATTTAGAAACAGGAAGGCAATAATTAAACTGGGAACCCCAAAAGCCAAACTTGGAATGTACAACAACACTGTACAAATAAAACTATAAATTAATTTCCTCTTGTACCAAACAAAGCGCAGACATTAATGATGCACATTTCCCAGGGCTTTCATATTCCAGTTAATAAATTCAAAATAAAGAGATATCTTTCTACCTTTTGTGCATTTTTTTTCAGTTGCAATTGCTCCAGCCACTTTCTTCTGGTTTCTTCATGTTTTCTGCTAACTCTCCATCGTCTTCTGTCCATTTGTCCTTTCTTCTCTCTTCTAGTTTTTTTTTCCATTCTCTCTCTCTACATCTGCTTTAACATTCTAATCTTTCTCCTTTTGCTCTTCCCTCATTCCTATTTCATCCACTCAAATTTTACCCCTCCATCCTCAATCCCCACTTACTCTCCCAATACCAGGCCAATTGTACATTTTTCATCCCACCCACACAAAATATTTTTCCTCTCTCCATTTTACTCTCCCAGCCCCATCCCATTCTAATCCTTCCCCAACATCAGCTCCCTTCTAGTTCCAGCCTCACCCAGCATCCATTCCCTTCTAGTCCCTGCATCAGCCCATTTCCAGTCCTAGCCCCCCATCAGCCCATTTCCAGTCCTAGCTCCCCCATCCATTTCCAGTCTGAGTCCCTTCATCAGCTCATTTCCAAACCAAGCCCCCCATCAGCCCATTTCTAGTCATTTCCTAGCCACATCATCAGCCCATGTCAAATCCTAGCTCCCCTCCACTCAGCCCAATTCCAGTCCAAGCCCCCCCATGAGCCTACTTCCAGTTCTAGCCCCTCCATGAGTCCATTTCAATCCAAGCCCTCACCACAGCCCATTTCCAATCTTAGCTCCCCCCAAGAGCCCATTTCCAGTCTTATCCTAGCTGCTCCATCAGCCCATTTCCAATCCTAGCTCCCTTCCCTCACAGCCCATTTCCATTCCAAGCCCCCTCCCCATCAGCTATTTGCCGTTCAAGCCTCCCCTTCCACTCAGCCCATTTCCAGTCCTAGCAACCCCCCAACCCATTACCAGTCCTAGCCCCCCATCAACCCACTTCCAGTCCTAGCCCTCCATCAACCCACTTCCAGTCCTAACCCCCCATCAGCCCACTTCCAGTCCTAAACCCATCAGTCCATTTCCAGTCAGCCCCCCATAGCCCACTGCCAGTCCTAACCCCTCCCATCAGCCCACAGCCCATTACCAGTCTTAACCCCATCAGCCCACCTCAAGTCCTAACCCCTCCCCATCAGCTCATTTCCTGTCCTAGCCCCCCATAGCCCATTATCAGTCCTAACCCCCCATAGCCCATTACCAATCCTAACCCCCCCATAGCCCATTACCAGTCCTAACCCCATCACCCATTTCCAGACAGCCCCCATCAGCCCCTAGCCCATTACCAGTCTTAACACCCCCCATAGCCCAATACCACTCCAAACCCCCCAACAGCCCACAGCACAATACAAGTCCAAACCCCATCAGCCACCTCAAGTCCTAACCCCTCCCCATCAGCCCATTTTCCTGTCCTAGCCCCCCATAGCCCATTATCAGTCCTAACCCCCCATAGCCCATTACCAATCCTACCCCCCCATAGCCCATTACCAGTCCTAACCTCCCATCAGCCCACAGCCCATTACCAGTCTTAATCCCCCATAGTCCATTACCAGTCCTGACCCCCCAACAGCCCACCGCAAGTCCGAACCCCTCCCCATCAGCCCATTTCCTTTCCTAGCCCCCCCATAGCCCATTTCCTGTCCTAGCCCCCCAGCCCATTACCAGTCCTAGCCCCCCCCTAGCCCATTACCAGTCCTAGCCCCCCCCCCAGCCCATTACCAGTCCTAACCCCCCATCACCCCATTTCCAGACAGGCCCCATCAGCCCACAGCCATTACCAGCCTTAACCCCCCATAGCCCATTACCAGTCCTAACCTCCCCAACATCCCACCTCAAGTCCTAACCCCTCCCCATCAGCCATTTCCTGTCCTAACCCCCATTCAACCCCACAGCCCACCTCAAGTCACGTCCTAACCCCCCCCATAGCCCAGGCCATTACCAGTCCTAACCCCCCCACCCCGGCTCAGGGAAATTTAAAAAAAAAAAAAAAAAGCTGGCTGCTGCCGCTAAACAGCCGCAGCAGCAGCAGAATGGAGTGTCCCGCGGGGCCCCCTCTGCCCGCTGAGCCCCTCTGCAAGGGCTTTCAGATTCGCGAAGGGAGAGTGTCTCCCTCGCATCTCTTTTAAGCCCACAGGGGCTAATGGGAAATTTCCCATCTGCCCCTTTAGACGCGAGGGGCTGATGGGAAATTTCCCCATTAGCCCCTGCGGACTTAACAGAGACGCGAGGGAGTCACTCTCCCTTTGCGAATCTGAAAGCCCTTGCAGAGGGGCTCAGCGGGCAGAGGGGGCCCCGCGGGACACTCCATTCTGCTGCTGCCGCGGCGGCAGCAGCAGCAGCCAGGTTTTTTTTTTTTAAATTGAATTTTTAAAAAAGCAGAATGTTCTTTGCGCGGGGCCCCCTGAAACGCGGGGCCCTGTGCAAAAAACATTCTTGCTCAATGGACGGGCCGGCCCTGCATGTAGACCTTGCAAGTGCGTGATAAACCATAATGTGGCATGTTGTGGCACATGTTGTGATAGGGTACAGTCACTGTTGGTTGTGGGGGGTTCATTGTGTGAGCCAGAAGGGAAAGGGGTGACATAAACAACATCTAACATGTGTGCAACATGCTGCCATTTGTACTGCATGTGCGTCATGGGATGCTAGGGGTATTAGGTGACATTGGATGGAAGAAATGTGACAAAAACATCAAGGAGTACCACAAGGATCCACACTATCAGCCATGCTTTTCAACATCTACCTCCGTCCACTCTGCTCAGTCATACGCACTCACAATGTCAACTTCCACATATACGCCGATGACATAATGCTCTACGCCCCAATTACAACCACGGACCCAACAAACGACCAGCTATCAACCTGTTTCACCGACGTATCCAACTGGCTACAAGAGAACAACTTATCCATTAACATAAAGAAGACCGAAGCCATTATAGTAACAAAAGACCCAGACTTCAAACCACCCACTCACCTCACCATGGAAACCACACAGATTCAAGTACAACCACACATTAAATATCTTGGCATTATCATTGACCAAGCCCTAACTCTTAAGCAACAAATCAACAAGACCACGAGAACTGTATTCCACAAGGCGAAAACGGTACGCCTCCGACCCCTCCTCGAACCACAAGACTTCAGGACAGTAATGCAAGCTCTAACACTCCCTCATCTGGACTACTGCAACATAATCTACCATGGCCTACCTGCAACACAGACCAATCCCCTCCGAACTGCCCTAAACACCACGGCGAGAATAATTCACAATGCAAGGAACGAGACCACATCACCCCAATTCTGAGGGACCTTCATATCCTCCCCATCGAAGCAAGAATTAAGTACAAAACCCTTCTACTCACTCACAAAACCGTCCACCAAACACAGGGCACCCCACTCCGCGCCCTACTGCCTCGCCCAACCCACAACAGAACAACCAGACAATCCTCCAACAGCTCCGTTGCCATCCCCCACAAAAGAACCAAAGCAACTCAACGGACCTGCAACAGAGCTTTTGAACTCTATGCCCCATCCCTCTGGAACTCTCTACCAAACCACATCAAGAACAACGGTGATCTCCCATCATTCAAAAAGCAGCTAAAAACCATCCTATTCCAAGAACATCTCTGAATAGGAACCAGTAACTATGCTATCTTGTCAGTCTCTATGTCCACCCCAAAAAATCATCAATGTTGAACCCCCGGGTGATGATGGCCCCCCCCCCCGCACATTTGATTCCCCCCCCCCCTGGTTATATGTCCCACCGCTTTGACCCGGTGAAAAGCAGGATATAAATACAGTTAAATAAATAAATTAATTAATTAATAAATAAATAATAAAATAAAAACAAAATATTTGCAGAGCACAGGACACAAAAGGTATCATTTGCATGTGTACAGCAGTTTGGCATGGTACCTTATAAGGCTTAGTGTGGAATGTGTCAGAGGATTAGAGATTTAAGAAGCAAAATATATATGGTAGCTTTATTGAAAATAAGGGATAGAATGACAACTCAGGTGGAATGTTGCATAGGTGGGAAAAGGGTCAGATAACAGGGAATACATCTGACAAAGGCCTGAGCACATGCTCATACACAGGGCCATACGGGTCAACAGTTCAGCAGGATTGGGACTGCAGACATGACAGGACAAAGGAAGGAATGAAAGAGAGAATCCAGATGCCGGAACTCAAAAGCAATAGGGATAAGTGAAGTGATCAAGTTGAAAAGGAAATCTATATTACAAGACAGAACTTTCAACGATTGGCTATTGACCCCACATATTTCTGAAGAAGGTGTTATGTAATATTCCACAGCATATCTGCTAATGAGTGAGTATGTAAGATCCTGAGTCTTTGTGCTGTGTGAGAGGTTTCCCTTAGTTTTTCCTTGGGTATAGTTAGGAACCATATATCCATCTTATTCACTGTGCTAGTATCTGTGGATGGGCAAGAAATCTCATAATGACTTAATCGCTGCAAACCTGTGTGAAGAGGGTGAGGGGGTTCCGCACTTTCCCTTGTATGTAGCTCATTTGGTTGTGCTTCCTATATGGCTGCTTCTGTGATGTAAGAAGGAAATGAAGGTGGTATTTTGATAAGGGAAAGTCTGGGAAATTCTGTACCAGATACGAGTATAATCAGCATGAGTTGTGTTTTATTGGGAGGATGTGGTAGGCCCTCCCTGTATATGTGCTAGTTTGCAAGGATTTGTTCCCCTCTTGCAGGGGTGAGGAGGTGGTGATATCTGTTTGCCTAACAGAATCCCTCCCCCCTTGGTCCACACAGTATGCACACACGACAGTTCCGGCATGGGCCAACATGTGACCTGCACTTACTACTGTCAAGCTATGTGGTTCTAATGTCATGTCTCTGTTATCCCTGAGCCCACAGTTACATATGTTTCCATGGCTGGGATGTGAACAGTGCATAACTATTCCCAGCCATTATTCCACAGGTATCTGGCAGGAGCTCCAGGGTCTATGCCAAAACATGACCCAGGAGTGGGAGCAGAACCACACAAGGGCCCAGGGGACAGAATCACTGGCTGAGGCTGTCAGGGCCATGGTGGCAGCAATCAACCATCAGACAGATGTAATGGAAGCCATGTCTGCAGGATGGCCTCAGCCAGCAGCAGCAGCAGTGGCAGCAGGGGGTGCCAGGGGGCCAGGAACAGCGTGGATGTGGGCGCACACGCAGGTAGTAGTCCTGGGTAGAGCTGCTATTGGTGGCATGTAAATAAACTTTACTTACTTCACTACCTATTGCATCCAAGTGTCCATTGTTGCTGGGTGTTCTAACATATTTATTTATTTATAGTTTTTCTATACTGCGCTCTTTAAAATCAGTGTGGTTTACAAGTAACATTCATATGTACCATGCAGGAGGTAACCTGCATTGTACTTACATTGAATGGGTATTATAACTTGGAATAGAACTGGGGTAACTATATACAGGCTGAGCAATGTGTCGCTGAGTTGTTAAACACTATGGCCCCACAAGGTCATAATTTGGAAAGAGATCTTTCTGTTTTTTTATAGTACCCCCCTTTTTTTAATAGGTTCTTTTAATTTGGTTTTTTTTTTATCACGCTGTATTGTTTTTAAATTATTTATTTATTTATGTTTTTACTTATGGTTTTATTAATTAATTAATTTATTTATTCATTCATTGTTTTTTGCCCAATCACAATTTATTATGTTGTTTTATTACACATATGAGGTGCCTGTTTGCATATGTGATCAATAACACAGGTACACTAAAAAATATATTTTTTAAACTGCCTCTAATGTTTCGATTGATTTTTACGTTTTTTGGTGCGCTGAATCCAAATCTGGTAACCAATTTGCTCCATCACATACAGATTTTTTGCTACATTGGGTTAGCAGTTTGAGGTGAACGTTTCAGATTGCGTGCGATCGAGATAAAAAGTTTCTTGGATGAATTCTTTATACTAATTGTTTAGTAGTTATTCAAATAAGAATAAAGAAAATTGTAACAAGGCAGCACATAAGAATAGAGTAATGTCAACAAAACACACTGTGATGGTAGCAAAATTGTCTGCACTTAAAACAGCCACATACATGTGCACAAACATTGAGCATATAAGAGCGAGGTTAGACACAAAGCAAAGCAAAGAAATGTGCAAAAAATGTTGTACAGGTATGTATGTAAGAATAGAAAACGCAAACCGCACCATTGCAATACATGAAGACAAACACCCGATGGTGTGAAAATAAAATTCTAATAAATGAGATCCGACACTGTGGTAATAACTAGCAAATTTTTATTTAAAAGTTTAGTAAAAAAACGATATTTGTCAACACAGTTTAGATTTTAAAGTCATTCTTGGGTCAATCAATCTCCTGGTGGGCCGTTTCTTCTTCCCCCGAATGCTTCTCTTGGTGCGCTGCTTGGCGTATTTTTCATCTGGGGTTTCCCGCAGCAGCAACCAGCAGAAATCAGCCATCATAGTGGTGTTCCATCTTCCTTGGTACCTTCTCTCTGCGTCCTTGATGTCCTGGTGAAACCTTTCACCTTGTTCTTCACTGTACGCCCCCAGGTTTTCGGGAAAGTAGTTCACATGGGAGTGCAAGAAATGGACTTTCAGGCTCATGTTACAGCCTTGTTCTTTGAAGGCATTGAGCATCCTGGCAACAATATCCTTATAGTTCTCATCCCGCCTGTTCCCCAAGAATTTGAGAACAACATCCTTGAAGGAATCCCAGGCTTCTTTTTCCTTCTCAGACATCGTTTCAGCGAATGCTCCATCTGAAATGAGTTTCCTTATATCAGGGCCAACAAACACTCCTTCCTTTAGCTTTGCTTCAGAAAGTCGGGGGAACTTTGACAAAGGTACCGAAAGCACTCACCATCTTTTGGAAGGGACTTGATGAATTGCTTAATGAGACCCAACTTAATGTGGAGAGGTGGTAATAGAATTTTATCACGAGGTACCAAGCTCTCATGAAGAACATTTTTCTCACCGGGTCTCAAATACTCCCGAATTGGCCAGTCTTTTTTCCCCCAGTGTAGGTCGCGGGCCCGGCTATCCCACAAGCAAAGGAAGCAGGGATATTTGGTGAAACCGGATTGCTGTCCTAATAGCATGGATAGAATTTTAAATTCTCCACAAATCATCCACTTATGCTCATCATAACGAACCTTCTGAAGAATCAGGGCCAAATTCTCGTATTTTTCTTGGAGAATAACAGAGTGAGCAATAGGAACTGAAGCGAATGTGTTGCCATTATGAAGAAGAACACCTTTTATGCTGTCTTTTGACGAATCAATGAACAGCCGCCATTCAGCAGGATCATACTTGAGTTTAAACTTTTCCATCACTCCGTATATATCGTTGCAAAATACCAAATCTTCCTCTTTGCTGAAATACTTCAAAAAATTGTGTCTCGCGGTTGCGGTACCAATAAAAAGTTGTTCCTGGTGACAATAGATTTTTCTGTTTAAGCCGAGAACCTAGCAGTTGGGCAGCATCTTTTGGGAGTCCTAAATCCCGGACTAAATCATTCAATTCAGCTTGAGAGAAAAGTTCAGGTTTCGGATCTGGTTCAGTTTCAAACTCGGAAGTACTGGACTCATCGGGAAAAGCCATCTGATGAGTCTCATCATGATCAGAACCGTCCACACAAATATGATCCAAAGATTTTGGTGGTTCAGGCACAGGTACTTCGTTGCTATGAGGCATAGGCCTAATTGCTGAGGGAAGGTTGGGGTAACTTATTACGTTCTTATTTTTTAAGTTGTATCCCTTCACAATGCAAGAGCAAAAATAGCAGTCACTGCTGTGGTCTCTTTGTTCACGCCACATCATAGGTATTCCAAAACAAAATGCTTGTTTTTTACCTTTCATCCATAAGCGTAGATCTTCCTCACATGTCTTGCACACTTTGTGAGGAGCCCACGGTTTGTCTTGATCGCCTAACTTCAAACCGAAATAGGCAAAATATACTTTTTTAATAAATGCAGAAATGTTCCTCTGCCGCTTTTTCACGGTATATTCCCCACAAATAAAACAAAAAACTGTCCGGAGAGTTGACGCAACCTCTGGCTCTGTGAGCCATCACAAATACACAGCACTACAAACTACAACTGTAGTGAACCACTTCGGAAATAAAGCTGGATTACGACTGAGCAAACAAAAGGTAATAATGAACTTGCAAGAAACTGAAATTTGACAGGAACGTTCATGTCGCAACCACCGTGTTTGAGCGAGCGAACGAGGCGAGGCGAACAGGAAAGAACATGCGCCAGCGCGAGTACTGGATTTAGCCCCCCCGCCTCCCAATTGTCCTGTTAATGTATAAAATGAATACAAAACACTCTATTTATTTATTTATTTTAATTTCTTTTATACCGCACTCTTCGACATAATCTAAAATATCATTTGGGAGTATTTCTAGTTAGTTAACCATTACAACCTCTATTTTGGGCCAAGAAAATAAACTGCAGTCGGCTAAAAAGAAATTATGTGAACATTCCTTATATGGGTAAGAAATCTAATTTTGCAAGAAAACGTGACGTGATGGAACATTTTGGCTATTTTTCCTGGATTCAGCACCCCAAAATCTATAGGAATCAGTTGCAAAACTGGAGGCAGTTTTTTGGTAGTATACCTGTGTAATTTATATGAATCAATATGGATAAGCCCTTTTTCTCCAGGGCAAAATAGTGACAAATATGGTGTCATTTTTAGTACATATACAATTTGTTTATTAAGTAGCACTTAGTTTTTTAAATTTTAATGACACCCTCGGGTGCTCATTTTATTGTGGTTAGTAATTTAATTCATTTAACATTATTTACTTATCATCATTTTTGTCACACAATTCATTGTTCTATTACGGTTTCTTCTCACCTCCCCCTCCTCCCCCCTCCCCCTTGTTGGCCCTCAAGGAAGGGGTTTCACATTTAAAGTTCGCTTTTATTCAGAATTTTAAAAGTACTCTGTGACAGTATCTCTCGAGGAAGGGGTTTCACATTCAAAGTTGCTTTAATCTAGATTTTAAAAGTATTCTGTGACAGCATCTCCTTTTTTAATCTTTAATATGCATTATGTGCAGGGACATATTGATCCCATGGATTTGGTTAGGGGTTTCATTTTTCATTTATTATTTTTTATTCATTCCTTTATCATTGCAAAGATACATTATATTTTCGTATGATTTGGATAGGTCAGGCACACGACCACAATATGTATAAAAAGTGGCACATCCAGTGGACATAGCCCCTACACGGGATTACAGATTTGGTACGCTATCACTGCTGCGATAGGAAAGATTTTTCCCGCCACTGTAGAAAGTATTTTAGTAGCGCATGAGTCAGCGTTTTACTTTGCAATTGTTGAGATTTTTCCCGCTGTGGCTTCTTTTAGTGGATGGACTACATGTCATCAGGTTTTTATATATTATTTATAATCCCTTCTTTTTTTAAGTTTCACTAGACTTATACGCCTGTCCTTTCATTTGTTTTTAGAGTGATAGGATCGGTTAAATGGTGATTCCACAAATCTGTTTGGAAGTCATTTATCCCAATAGTTGATTTGTTTTTAAATACACACAGTAAGTACAGTGATATGGATGGTCTTATTTGAATTTAAAGATTCACTCTCCTGAGGTTTACAAATGCAGTTTTTATATAAGATCTATTAGTAACATTTTCCCCATACATATTAATGCATCGGTAAAATAAATCACCAGAAATTTATAGGGGCAAGAAGTATATAACTCCGTAGTATGTCTCATATTGGCATTAAAGCATGTTTAAATGACACACATTTCGATTGTTTTTAAACAGGCATCATCTTTTTTATCTTCTTTTTTATCCCTAAGCAGAATATGGTGCTGCTTCACAGTGTGTAAAGAGCGATGTCGTTGTTTCCTACCATGACGTGCATCTTGTGGTGTAATACACAACTTTAAGGTAGCCTCTCGATTCACTCCTGCCAATTCATATTCCTTCCCTCATCTCTCTTGTTTTTCTTTTTCATTATTTTATTTATTTTAACAAGTTTGGTATATATTTTGATTTATTCAATTTTTAATGTTTGTTTCACTTCTGTTATTTACTTATTCATCATAGCACATTTTTGAACTTTTGAAAGGTTTTTTGTTTTAATTGAATGTATTAGTAATTAAGTATAATGCTTTTAAGTTTTTTTTATTTTTTTTATTTCTATTATTGTTTATGAAAATTTGTACAATCATGTTTTTAAATTATTTATGATAATTTTTAGTGAGCCACGATAACCCCTGAGGAAGTACTATACGAAACATGGCCTGTGTTGGGTTGGCCTCTTTTGTTTCAAGAACAATACAAGTTTATTTGTGTGTATATACTGCCCACATTTTTGGACTGGTTTGTGCTCTAATAACTATACACAGGATTGTCAATTATTTACAATTAGACAGTTGGGCTGATGATTGCGGTTGCCTCAACACGATTAGGGCGTGCTGGTGCTGTTGTCAAGGTGGGTGGGGGTATGGTGGGTGATGTTGTATCGCTGGTGTGTGAGCAATGTTGAAGAAAAAGATGGTGCTTTAGTGCTTTCCTGAATTGGGTTAGGTCAGTGATCGCTCAGATAATAGTTGGGAGGTCATTCCAGCATGTAGGTGCGTAGAACACAAAAGCTCTGTTCTTTGTTCTCTGTTCTTAGTAGACATACCCCTTAGTCTATCATTAATTATTTTTAAAATATCTTTTGGGAACTGAACTGGGACCTAAAGTCCAGCATGTGCTTTGTATAATGACATCTCCAAAACTCTCATGCTTTTGCTTTTATTTGTTTATTTTATTTTCACAAATCTGATACACACGCCTTGTCATACAATTACAAGGCGAGTTACAAAAAATCAATTACAGAAGCCATACATCAACAGAAAATAAAAGTAATTACCCTCCCCCTCTCCAAAACTAATTTACAGTAATGCCTGAGGCCGCCGGGCTGGGTCCCGCGGCCGACGGTAACCTGGGCCCGGGCCCGGCCTCGGCCGTGTCACGTGGCGGGGGTTGCGGGGGGGGGGGGGTGGAGGACGAGAGCAACGCGGCCAGCTGGGAGTCGCACCACAGCATTGTGAGGCGATTCCATTGGCCACGGGGCGAAGGGGCGGTCCTTGGTATTCCGAGGAGCCGCGTGGCTCTGCCTTTTCGCCGTGGCTCCTCAGAGGGAACAGGCGTGTTTTCAGACGCCTGTCCATGCAGCTGAGGCCTGCTACCATGGGGGTTTGCTGAAGGACCTCGGACTGATACCGGGTGAGCATGGGGATGAGGCAAAAAAGGGGTTTGTGCGTGCGGGAGTTACTGGTGGGCTTTGCTGCACTTTAATTAAAAAAAAATAATAATAATAATACGCATAAGAGAAAACCGGCGGGACTAGCGGTTGGGGATCCCAGGCGGTCCATACCGGCATGGGGTGGGCAAAGAAAGGATCTAGGGGGCGGCAGAGGGCTCAGCCTGGGGGGAGGGGTGTGGAGCCACGTGGAGCTAGTGCGTCCAAAAGAGCACGTGCGGGGGCAGACTGCCCGGCAGGCATCCATGCCAGTTAGTCCCAGGGGTAGGGGAGGCCAAAGGGGCAGGGGGGAGATGGATGGAAGTGCTTCCAGCTTGGGGTGAGGGAGGGGGGGGACTGCCGGAGCCCGTGGCCAGGAGCAAGCAGGGCCAGTGCCTGGCGGGGACAGTGTGGTTGGTGTGGGCAGGTCGGAGATGGTTGGGGCCTTGGGGCAAATGGGCGGCGGAGGCGAAGGGGGGAGCAGGGGGTGGGGTCGAGGAGTTTACAGGATGCAGCGGCAAGCCACTTAAGGGTTTAATTCGGGATGCCCGGGGACGGGGGGTTCGTTCCATGGCGGCAGGGTGGGCAGGTAGTGCAGTACGCCCCAGGGGGGGGGGTTGATGTGTGTGCCACATGGAGGGGGGCAGCCGATGGCCATGGGGCCGTGGGGGTCCGGCTGGGGTGAGTGGCCCAGTACGGGATTCCCACGTGTGGGGGTCCAGGCGGCATGGGAGGGGCCTCAGTGGGCAGCGGGGGGTTTGGGTACTTCAGCTTGGCAGCCTGGTGGAGGGATTTTTTGGGGAGCAGGGCAATATGGGTTGGGTACGGCTGCTGGTGGTTCTTCTCTTCCTCTGCAGGTGCCGGTGAGTGGAGCGCCAGTGGCCGGGAGCATGGGGACCAGTTCAGTGGCGATGGCTCAAACGGTGGAGCAGGTCGGTTCAGCTGGGGCATTGACGGAGACCAGTGAGCAAGTCACAGAGGGTGAGTACATTGGGGGTCCAGGTACTCCGGGTGGGGAAGGGGTGTTGGCTGGGGTGGCGGCTACGGTGGGGCGCAAAGCTAAAGCTAAGCGGAAGCACGGGCGTCGTTGTCGGCGTGGTTCGTCGTCGTCGTTCTCCTCCTCCTCCGGGAGTTCGTCAAGTGATTCGGTGGCAGGAAAGGGATGAGGGGAAAGAGCGGGGTCTTCGGTGGTACGTTGTGCGGAGTTGTGGGAGAGTGTTCCGCGCAAATTGCGAAGGCGGATTCGGAAGAGGAGGTACATTGATATCTTTCGGCTCTTGGAGGGAAGGAAGCGTTTGGGAGAGAGTCGGAAGAAGCGTAAGGAGGACGAGAAGGCGGGGAGGGTGCGAAAGGTCTCCCATAACACATTGAATTGGACGCGAGTGTTCTTGCGTTTGGCGAGTGTGTGTGGACACTCGGATCCGGGGTTGTATGGCGAGTTGTTGGTATATGCTGACGCGATTTTGGCTGTGTCTCAGGCGCATGAAGGTTGGGCATGGCTCAACTACGATGAAGAGTTTAGGGACATGATGGAGGAGAATACGCAGTTGTCCTGGGGGATGAGAGATATTAATTTATGGCTGACGCAAATGTCGGCCAAAAAAGGGGGCGGGAGTAGTAGCAGTGGACAGGGGAAGGTTGGTGGGCAGAGTTCGGCGGCCGGTTTGCGGTCCTTTCGGGCGGCGGGCCCGTTATCGGGATCGCCTAATGGGGGAGCGGCAGGAGATCTCTGTTGGCGCTATAATAAATCATCTTGTCCCTTCCCAGATTGCAAGTTCCGCCACGCTTGCTCGATATGCGGGGGGGGGGGGGATCACGCGGCCACGAAATGTATCAGGAAAGGAGTGTCCGGAGCAGGGAGTGGGGGCAAATGAGGGGTTGCTCGGGGGGTTGGCGCCTACCCCCATTAAGACACAGGCCCTGCAGCCATGGCTGGAGCATTATGGGAGGCGTCGACGCGGCAAGGCGGCACAGTTGTTGTGGTTGGGTTTTTCAGAGGGTTTTCGTATTCCGTATCAGGGTGAAGTCATGGGAGTGGTGGCCAGTAATCCCGGCTCGGTGCGGATTCTGATCGAGGTGGCCCGTCAAAAAATTGTGACTGAATGCGCTTTGGGAAGGGTAGCGGGGCCCTTTGATCATCCCCCATTTTCGCCGTTTATCGTTTCACCCTTGGGGGTAATACCTAAGAAGGAGCCCGGGCATTATCGTTTGATACACAATCCTTCCCGCCGGGGGACTCGGTAAATGACCATATTCTGCCTGAGTGCTGTTCTGTGCGCTATGCGCCGTTCGATGTGGCAGTTGACCTACTGCGACAATGTGGAAGGGGGGCCTTGATGGCAAAGGCAGACATTGAATCGGCTTTTAGGCTCTTACCAGTTCATCCCTCAGCATTTCCCTTGTTAGGCTTCCAGCTTGATGCCCAGTTTTACTTTGACAAGTGTCTGCCGATGGGTTGTGCGATTTCATGTGCCTACTTCGAGGCCTTCAGTTCATTCTTGCATTGGGTGCTGGTTCAGCGGTCAGGTAGTAGTTGTATTGTACACTACTTGGACGATTTTCTGTTTGTAGGTCCAGCGCAGAATGCTGCTTGTGCATCCTTGTTGCGATTGTTTCAGGCGATGGCTGTGGAATTCGGGATACCGTTGGCAGTGGAAAAGATGCTTGGGCCGGTCACCTGCCTTTCCTTCTTGGGGATAGAGTTAGATTCGGTTTCCTTTGAGGTTCGCTTGCCAGCAGATAAGATCGAAGGGCTGAAAGCATTGGTAGCGGAGGTGGGGGCTGCGTCGAAAGTGACGTTGAAGGAATTGCAGGTGCTTGTACGGCACTTGAACTTTGCATGTCGAGTGATTGAGATGGGACGGCCATTCGCACTGCGGCTGTCCTTGGCCACGGCGGGGGTGCAGCGCCCGCATCATCGTATTCGGGTGACTGCGGGGATGCAGGAGGATCTGCGGGGTTGGAGTGCTTTTCTTGCGGACTTCAACGGTTGCTCGCTAGTCCAATCGGCAGAGTTGTCCAATGTCGATCTACAGCTCTTTTCGGATGCGGCGGGTGGTTCAGGGTTTGTTTTGTTTTGTCAGGGCTCTTGGTGTGCGGCGGTTTGGCCTACATCTTGGGTGGAGAGTGGTTTGATGCGTAACGTGACCTTTTTGGAGTTGTTCCCGATAGTAGTGGCGTTTTGGGCGTGGCCTGAGAGGTTGAGGAACAGGAGGGTGGTGTTCTGCTGTGACAATGCGGCGGTGGTACAGGTGATCAATCGGCACTCCACCAAATGTCCGAGAGTGGCGGCACTTATGCGCGTTATGGTGCTTGCCTGTTTGCGTCTTAATGTCACAGCCAGGGCGCGACATGTTCCGGGTTCGTGTAATTCCATTTCTGATGCTTTGTCTCGTTTTCAGTGGGTGAAATTCCGGGCTTTGGCTCCGGGAGCAGACAAAGCAGTGACGATAGTGCCGGAGCACCTTTGGCAGCTTGGGACCCTGAAGTGATGGGGTTGTTGCAGTCTTCTGTTGCTCCAGGTACGTGGGCGGCCTATACGCGAGGGTACGCCAAGGTATGGGCCTTTCTGCAGGGCAAGGGATGGAGAGGTGGGAGAATAGATGACCAGCTTGTGGGTGCGTTCATAGTGTGGGCGAAAGGGCAAGGCTGGTCGCGGTCGTCTGCGCGGGCAGCCGTGGCGGGTTTCTCCTTTTTCAGCAAAGTGGCCGGTCGGGGTAACCCCAGTGCATCGTTTTTGGTAAAGCGGCTGTTGGCGGGGTGGGTGCGCGTGAGGCCTCAGGGGCGGGATTGGCGGCGTCCAGTTTCGCATGAGTTGCTCTTGCTGATATGGGGCATGTTGCCGGAGGTGGCGGCGTCGGAGTTTGAGGTGGTATTATTTCGTGCTCTGTTCGTGACGGCCTTCTTCGGCGCATTTCGGGTTAGTGAATTGGTTCCGCGGTCTCAACGGCGGGAGGCTCAGGGGGGTTTGGAAGCGCGGCACGTGGTTTTAGAGGCTGCATCTGTGCAGATTTATCTCAAGCGGTCGAAGACTGACCAATTAGGTGTGGGCCGCAGGGTTTTGCTGAAAGCGATCCTGGAGCTGTGTTCATGCCCGGTGAGGAATTTGCGGACCTATGAACAAAGGCGGCCTCCGATGGCAGGCCAATTTTTTCGACACGCGGATGAGCAGCCGATAACACAGTTTCAGTTTACGGTGGTGCTGCGCTTGGCCTTGCGGCGGTTGGGATATGCGGAGCGGCAGTTTGCGTCCCATTCCTTCAGGATAGGGGTGGCGATGAGTGCGGCAGCGGCGGGATTGGAGGGGGAGGTGATTCAAAGGATTGGGGGATGGAGATCTAGGGCGTATGCGGGTTATGTCCGGCCGGAGCGGCTGTGACCATGACTCTGGGTGGGGTACAAAGAGGGGGGTGGGGGGGGTATTAATGATGTGTTTCATGTTACAGGAGGGCTGCCGCGATGTCCGGTCCTGGACGGGGGTTCATATGAGTGCACAGCTGGCGAATGGTGGATTGTCGGGCACTCCTTTGTGTATTGGGCCGAACGGAAGGCTCGGCTGCGCCCTCTTGGAGAGCATCTGGGCCTGGCTACCTGCAACATTCGGTTGCTGTGGATGGAAGAGTGCGGCATGCGATGGTGGCAGCTTCTTCCTTTGGTGCGACGACAAGCGGACCGGTGGCAGCACCCAGTTGGAGTGTTGATTCACTTGGGCGGCAATGACTTATCAAGTTGGACTTGTCGACAGCTCATTCGAGCGGTGCAGCGGGACTTAAGAGTGCTGCAGGGGGAGTGGCCAGGGGTGGCCTTTATATGGTCTGATATAATACAGAGGCCGGCCTGCCAGTCTCAGTGGCGGTGGTCGCGAGGCTTAGCTAAAGTTAATCGGCAGATCGGGCGTTGGGTGCAGCAGGTGGGTGGCTGGCAGGTGCAGCACCCGTGGGTGGACGCACACTGTGTGGGCCTGTACCGTACTGATGGGGTACACCTATCTCCTGTGGGACAAGATCTTTTGTTAAATGATTGGCAGGAAATTCTTGAGCAGTTGGTTGGTCGCAGCTTTATGGGGGTGGGTCGGTGCGAGGATAAGTAAATACCTTGCGCCGGTGGCGGGCTAGAGAGCCAGCGCTCGCCCAGGTGGCGTGGCGGTAACTGATTTAGGAGCTGGTGGGGAGCGAAGGAGCTCCCCGGAGTGGGGCAAGACATCCTGGTTGGGGGGTCTCGGCTCGGTAGCGGGGTGTGCGGGCCGACCTTTGCTACTAGCATGGCGAGGCAGGCGGTGGGGGGTGGTGAGGAGGATGCTCCGCCTTGCTAATAGCATGGCGGGTGAGGGCATCGTCCGTAAAAGGGGTGGGGGTGAGGTTGAGTATGTTTTGCCCATGTTGGGCTGGCTGTTACATGTATTAAGAAAGCTGCGACCAAGGTTCTACCATATTATGTTGTTGGTGTATTTGTTAAGTGCAAAAAGAATGGGGGGAAGTTGGGGAGAAAAAGGGGTGAAGGAGGACGAGGAGGGCCTCCGGGTTACCAGAGCTAATGCCTGAGGCCGCCGGGCTGGGTCCCGCGGCCGACGGTAACCTGGGCCCGGGCCCGGCCTCGGCCGTGTCACGTGGCGTGGGTTGCAGGGGGGGAGGACGAGAGCAACATGGCCAGCTGGGAGTCGCACCGCAGCATTGTGGGCCGATTCCATTGGCCGCGGGGCGAAGGGGGCGGTCGTTGGTACTCCAAGGAGCCGCGTGGCTCTGCCTTTTCGCCGCGACTCCTCGGAGGGAACAGGCGTGTTTCCCGCCCACCCTCCCTATGAGAGGTTAGGGGCGCGGTTGTTGCAGCTGGGGTTTGGGGTAGAGAGCCAGCGCTCGCCCAGGCGGCGTGGCGGTAACTGATTTAGGAGCTGGTGGGGAGCGAAGGAGCTCCCCGGAGTGGGGCAAGACATCCCGGTTGGGGGGTCTCGGCCCGGTAGCAGGGTGTGCGGGCCGGCCTTTGCTACTAGCATGGCGAGGCAGGCGGTGGGGGGTGGTGAGGAGGATGCTCCGCCTTGCTAATAATATGGAGGGTGAGGGCATCGTCCGTAAAAGGGGTGGGGGTGAGGTTGAGTATGTTTTGCCCATGTTGGGATGGCTGTTACATGTATTAATAAAGCTGCGACCAAGGTTCTACCATATTATGTTGTTGGTGTATTTGTTAAGTGCAAAAAGAATGGGGGGAAGTTGGGGAGAAAAAGGGGTGAAGGAGGACGAGGAGGGCCTCAGGGTTACCAGAGTTACAAAAAGTCATATAGGACTCTATTTGGCAAACTGAAAGAGGAAGCTTATTCCACAACCAGGGACCCTGAACAGCAAGGGAACGCAAAGAAGTACATTGCAGCTTAACACTTATGGCACCACGAGAAGTGACTGTTTGGAAGAGCACAAATTGCTACCTGATAATATAAAGACAAATAGGCCGGGCCATCGCAATATAAGCTTGATAATATTTTAAATTGAATCTGAGCCTCCACAGGCATCCAATGCAGAACTGTCAAAATTGGAGTAACATGATCCTGCTCCTTCTTAAATGTTAACTAACAAATGGACACCTGCATTCTGAACCAACTGTAAACAACAAAGTTGGTAGTTTGGAAGTCCAAGATAACAACATAACAGCATTTCTTTTTCTTTCCTTTTTTAATTTATGATTTTTTTAAATTTGTTTTTCAAAATTCAAATACTCACAAAACGGCTATATTAGAAACTTGACAACTAATAACCATAATGATTAAAAATAACAATAGCATCAAAATATCTGGAAATACAACCATGTCAATAAGCCCACATAATGAGGAGAAAAAACAAAAGATATTTCAGCAAAAGCCAAACAAAGCAAAGTTCTAAAATACGCAGCCATTAACCAATATTACCCCCAATCCTCACCCAACATCCTCATGTTTTTCCCTAGTGGCTATAAAAGGGTCCAACTGTGAGGCATCCATAAATATAAACTTAGTACTTAGTCTGCAGGCAAATTGTCCCCCACATTCACCATCACATGATGACCCATCAGCCCAGTAACAGGTTCAACAGATGCCAACTTCTTCTTCCGCTTACCCTTAGGGAGCATGTCCCTGTCCATGGCATAGCTGCTGCACCTCCTGCAATCCTCCAAGGGGCTCCCAAGGAGCAAAAGAGCCTCTTGTATCATGCTTCTTAGATCACGCCTACTGCAAAACACTTACAGCTGCTCCTAAGACTGGCTAGATTAAATAAGCAGGCCCCCGATGACGTTGGGGCCACCCGGAGCTCAGCCTGTGTTCTCCAAACTCCTTCCTGGCTGCCCGGTAGTGCTCCCCTTATGAATTTAATCAAATATATCCAAGTAAAACCTTTGTACGGATATGATGGTAGTTCACAATACAAATTAAATTGTTTTTGTTATTTCCAATCAGAAATTAAAGAACACCATCACTCTAACTCACAATATGAGGGAAACCAAGAGATACAAATGGAAAAAAGGAAAGAGGTTTAACCTCAAAAAGAAAAGGCAAGGAAAACAATGCAGGCTAAATTATCTGCTCTTGCGGAGTTAAAGTAGGAAATATGATGGTATGAGTGTTTACAAATGTAAGCAATTGAGAAGGTTCAAAGAAGACGTAACAGATTGGTTTTTGACCACATATTTACATAGAAATTTTAGGAAGAAAAGAGAGAGCAAGACAGCAAGTTTCATAAGCAAGAATTCCCTTCTTTTTCTTTGTGTATCTCTTGAAAGATAAGAGAAGATCTGAACAATATTGCCCATAAAAGAATGATGCTGGTTCTTGAAATACATTCTTTAAAACCAGTCCCAATCCACAGAAAGAGAAAAAGAAACTAACAAAGTTGCTGAAGTTGTAACCTCTGAATCAGATTTTTCCAATATATCAGTTACATTTAGTAAACTAAGTTCCAAAGGGGCCTGGGAAGATTTTTCAGGAGACTGAACTGAATGCTTCTTTGCTTTAGGAAGATAATACACCTTTGAGATGGGAGGCAAAGCTTCATGAGTAATCGTCTTCACATCAACCATATATGATTTAAGCAGCTCTTTTGGAGAAACCAATTGTGATTTAGAAAAGTTAAGAACTCTAATATTAGCATCCCTTGAAATATTTTCCAGTCTTTCTATTTTACTTTTAAGAACAGCATTGTTTTTTTTATCAAAGCCGAAACAGTACCTTGCACAGAAGTGCTTAGTCTCTAGATTTCCAATAGAACTTCCTGCTTGAGAAATGTCTTGCTGAACTTGATCCAGCCAATTGGCATTCTCCTGGGCTTTGGCAGAAATAAGATGAATCTGGGTTGCAGAGCACTTCCCAGCTAAGATATGGCTTCCTAGATAGTTTCCAATGAGAACTGTGCTGGTCATTACAAAGAAAAAGAAAATGAGTTAACCAAAAACGCCACTCCTATGTGCTGTAGCAAAGTGCAATCAATGAATAAGTCCAGGAGTCAATTGACAGGATCCAAGCCAGTTTAATGTGCACAGGCCCAGTCAGTCAAAGCTTCAAAAGGAACTGAGCAAAAGTTTATACAGAGACATAACCATTTATACCTCTTTTTCAGTTTGATACATGAGAATTTTCTATTGGTTCCAACTCGATACATGCAAACTTTTCATTGGTTATACATTCCCTTCATTTGTCCAATTAGCAATCCCTCTGGAGCCTAGCAACCGGCCCCCTCCTTTAGGATTGCTTGAACAATGGTACAGTTCTTAATTTCGTTACTTCTCTACTGCAAGGTTAACTTTGGCTTCAGGAATGCATATACTGAAACATTTCTTTTCTTTCACACACAAGAGAATAATAGAAGACTTATGGATTCATGAAAACTTCTTATTAAGCATTTTAAAACAGTTTTCTCCTTTTCCACAGATTTTTGGTTCTTTTCTAGCTATAATGGGAGTTAGGATCCAGGCCTAACTTACAGGCCTTTCATAGTAGCAGGCCATGCTAGGCCATAGCCTACCACATTCCCCCCTTTGATTATTCTCACCCGCAAGTGAGGAAGGGTGAGAATTAAATCACTCATTAGTCAATTAACACATTATACTGGTGTAATGGCATCATCATCGTGGGGTATAGGGTAATATTGCCACATAGCTAATACCTTCGCAGCTGCCTTCCGCTCTATAGTGTTATCAATTTATGATGTTATCATGCGTAAGCAAAGGGGTAGGAGACAAGGGAGCAATAAGCACATGGCCAATATGAATAGTACAATAAACATAAGGGCTTTCAGACCACCAATCCAGGAAAACAATGAACCAAACCACCCATCCGCCTTTAAACTGTGCCAGGTCTGGACAGGCACAAATGTCTGCTCTCTCATCTGGGTGGCTAAATCTTCAACTACATGCCCATTATTATCAATCTGTAAACAACAATTATTTAGATTCAACTTCCCACATACCCCACCTTCAGCTGCTAACAAATAATCTAAAGCTAAACGATTTTGATAAATGGCTGTATGCATTTGCGTACTTTGCTTTGCCAGAAGGGTTAGTGCTTTACTAGTTTCATTGGTTATTATTTCAACAACAGCTTGCAAACGTATTATTCGATTAATCATATAAACAGGAGTACGATATCCCCAAGTCCCATCCTGCTCCCAAGTAGTAGGTCCATAGTATGAGATGATTCTTTCTGGGGGCCATTCTTCAGATGACGCATCCCATTTGTCCCATTGGCCTATCTTCAAGGCCTCCTTCAGCTGTCAACTTCTGTACACAGGATATCCCAGCTGTTCTCCCTGGGATGTAGGCAGGAGGAAAAAGGAAGGTTGTATGGTTCCCAACACACATGCGCCTCCCCAGTGATGAGGAAGTCTGGCATATGCTCGGGTTCCGCAAATCCAGTACAGTCCAGGTGGTGCTTGCCAAGAATTATATGCTGCTAAGTTAGTCCAGATACTGGCAAGTTTGGGGAACTGAACTAGAGGATTGGAAGGTTCAGTAGTGTTGACTCCTGACCACCAAGATGTCTTCTTAGTGGTACTGTTGTAGAACTTCTGATTGAGACAGACCAGCTGCCCCACTTCCATATTAAACATTGGTCCATAGCGAGAAAAACATAAGTTACCCACAATGGAGTGGGCTAATACCCATTCACTTGTGGTATTGTGTATATTAGTCTGATTATATGGAATAGAATAGTTCAGTTCTTGTGCCTCCCAAGGCCATTGGTCTCCCATTGTTGTTCCTCCACAAAACAAACAGTCTGAAACATGGAGACTAGATGCAACTGCTCCCGCTAATTCAAGAAATAAGTTCTGGGAGGCAGGAGGAATTTCAAACTCTGATTTCATGGCTTCATAGAAGGAGTGATGTATGCGATAGGGTGAGGATACATGAGTTTTGGTGTTTAATTGCAGATATAAGATAGTCCCAGGATCTATACCTCCTCCTGCAATACGCAACCCAAACTTGTATCCTTGCTTCCAGTGGCTGGGGTTGGCTATGAAGAGTTGTAGAGGATTACAAGCACCTTTCTGGCATTTCTTGGGTTCTGGTAGTCTGATCTTTGTTAGGCCGCCTTTGCGATGATCTCCATCTCGTCCCATCGGTGCATTCTTCCAGGTAGCAAAATATACACATTCCCATTTTGGGCAAAAGTAATCATGTCTAGATGCGGTGATATAGATGGTGGCTGCAGTACTCTTTCCTGTGCACCGTCCCCATCCGTAGGCTCCTTCTGGACACATGTATTTATCATCATGGTAGTATGCTCGCTCCCATGACCCACATCTGTGGTAAGCATTTCTGTTGATTGCATCACAAGCATCAAAGTTCAAGATGATAGGTTTTGTGGGTTGGTGAGGGGTTTTGTCGCATTCAGGATGGCTCCATCTTCATCATTCCAGCGTATCTCAAATGTATAGTATGATGGGTTTTGTCGAGGGTTATAACAAGTCTTACTTTTCCCCTTTGTGCAAATGTTCAGTTCAGTGCCATTATAAATACACCGGCTGACTGTACCAGTGCAGGTATAGTAGGAATGATAAAGCAAAGTCTGAGTAATCTTTTGTCCTGTTCGGGTGGTGGTTATGCAGGCTGCACAAGGGGGTAGAGCAAAAGTCTTTTCCAGGATTCCCAGGATCACCACTCCCACAAGGCAATAGTGGGAGAACATTGTGATTACAGTCTTTGAAGGTTAACTGGAAAGTTGAAGATAATGAACTTTGCTGAGTTTTCTTCTGTTTCTGTGGTGATGGTCAATTTCGCGTGACGTAAGTGGATTCTGAAGATTCTCTATAAAGCTGGCTGTCTCCTCAAGGTGAGTCACAATGGAGTCTCGGGATCATTCACTGATGTCCATTGGCCAGGGTCAGGAGCAGCTGCCGGCTTCACTTGACTGTGGTGGATCCAGGGTTCGAATTCTGCAACTTTCACCGCGGTGGGGGTTGACAGGATGACGACTTAGGGTCCCTTCCAATGCCAGCGGGGTCTTTCTCCACTCTTTCACCCACACGGATGTTCCTGGCTTGAAGGGATGCAGAGGCTTGAAGGGATGCAGAGGCTCGGTCAGGTTGATGGGTAGTCGGTCTTGCACCCACGTTTGGAGTTTCTGCAAAACAGAACCTAAAGCTAATAGTTCTTGTCTAGTTATTTCAGATCCTATCTGTCTCATGTCTCCCTTTATTCCCTGCACTATGGGTGGAGGTCGCCCATACAAAATCTCAAAAGGGGAGACTCCTAAGGATCTGGTGGGAGCTGAACGTATCCTAAGAAGGGCTATGGGTAGAACTTGGAGCCACTTCAGGTGTGTTTCTTGACAAAGCTTGGATAACTGAGTTTTCAGGGTTCTATTCATGCATTCTACTTTCCCTGAGCTCTGGGGTCTGTAAGCAGTGTGCAACTTCCATTTTATTTGCAAAGCTTGAGCTAACTGTTGAGTCACTTGGGATACAAATGAAGGACCATTATCTGACCCTATAGTTGATGGTATTCCAAATCGGGGAATGATCTCATGGAGCAATACCCTAGTGACTTCTCGGGCTTTCTCAGTTCGGGTGGGGTAGGCTTCTACCCACCCTGAAAATGTGCAGACTAACACTAACATATAGTGATATCCATTTGCAT
The DNA here is from genome assembly GCA_033557465.1 of Ichthyophis bannanicus. Taxonomy (NCBI): domain Eukaryota; kingdom Metazoa; phylum Chordata; class Amphibia; order Gymnophiona; family Ichthyophiidae; genus Ichthyophis; species Ichthyophis bannanicus. Next base: position 488,398,546 of record CM066035.1, read on the forward strand.
GGGGCATTTCAGCGAAGTCTATCTGTATATCACTCATGGGGGTCACCCCTACTGACTGAACTCTTGGGGGTGGAACAGGACCTTGCTTGGCATTATTTTTGGCACATATCAGGCATTGCTGTGCCACCGAGGCGGTCAGGGATCCTAGCAATGAAATACAGAAATGGGGCCTCAGGGCTTTCTTCATGGCTGTTTTTCCATAATGTGTGGCTTGATGAAAAGCTTGGACAAAGGCTGGCCCTAATGCTTCAGGGATGACTGTAGGACCTGGAGGTGGACTACCTTCTGGGGGTGGCAGCACTATCCAACCGTGTTCTGTCAAGACTCCTCCCTCCTTTTCACAATAATAGTCTAACTCTCTTGTAGTATATCGGGGTGCCCAGGAACTAAGGGGCACAGGGAATAGGGATTCTTGCATTACAGTATCTTGGGTCCTAACTTGTCCTGTGGTGGCTGCCTTTCGGGCTGTGTCATCAGCAAATCTATTCCCTTGGGTGACTTCTCCTGCTCCTGCCTGATGACCTCGGCAGTGCATGACTGCCACTTGTTTGGGGGCCCATACAGCATCTAATAACATCAATATCTCAGGCCCATACCTAATGTCCTTACCCCCTGAGGTGATCAACCCCGCTCTTTATACAAGGCTCCATGTGCGTGCAAAGTAGTTAAAGCATATTTGGAATCTGTGTACACATTTATGCGGAGTCCTTCTCCTAATGTCAAGGCTCTGGTGAGGGCTATCAATTCAGCTTTCTGTGCAGAAGTTCCTGGAGTCAGAGCTGAGGACTCAACTACCAGATCAAGGGTCACCACTGCATATCCAGCACAACGATGTCCATTGATGACCAAACTGCTTCCATCTACAAAGAAAGTCCGTTCTGGGTCCTCTAGAGGGACATCGGTCAAATCAGGGCAACTTGAAAATACAGTGTCCATGGTTTCTAAGCAATTATGATCAGGTGGCCCAGGACCAATTGGAAACAATGTAGCAGGGTTTAGAGCTTGACTAACTTTCAACTGTATCCGAGGGTTTTCACACAACATGCTTTGATACTTCAACATTCGTGCATTGGTTAGCCAGAAGATTCCTTTGTGTTCCATGAGAGTCAGAACAGAGTGTGGCACGGTGACTTGAAGAGTTTGTCCTAGTGTGAGTTTGTCTGCTTCACCCACTAGGAGGGCAGTTGCTGCAACAGCTCTCAGACAAGGGGGCCATCCTTTTGCAACTACATCCAATTGTTTTGACAGATAAGCTACTGGTCGTTGCCAGGAACCAAGAGATTGGGTCAATACTCCCAATGCATTTCCTTGTTACTCATGGACAAAAAGATGGAAAGGCTTCTGAACATCTGGAAGACCTAAAGCTGGAGATGACATCAGGGCCTTTTTCAAAGTCCGGAATGCTACATCTTGTTCGGGGCCCCAGTCTAGTGGGGATTTTTCCATTCCTTTGGTGATTTGGTATAGTGGTTTTGCAATCAGGGCAAAGTTGGAGATCCATATACGACAATATCAAGCAGCCCCCAGGAAGGCTCTTACTTGCCTCCTGGTGGTTGGAATGGGGATATTACATACAGCTTCCTTACGTTCTGGTCATAAACGTCGGATCCCACTGGACAATTGGAATCCTAGATATTTGACTTCAGTTTGGCATAGTTGTGCCTTGGCTCTTGAGACTTTGTATCTAGCATCTTTGAGAAGGTACAAAAGTTCACTAGTAGCTTGTAGGCATTCACTTTCTAAGTTGGTGGCTATGAGCAAGTCATCTACATACTGAAGAAGAACCCTCTTTCCTGGGTCCACTGGATAACTTGAGAGATCTTGATTCAGGGCAGCACTGAAGAGAGTAGGTGAATTCTTGAATCCTTGGGGTAATCTAGTCCAGGTGAGCTGACCCCGCCTTCCTGTTGTGGGGTCTTGCCATTCAAAAGCGAATAAAAGTTGACTGGTGGGTGCTAGGCGCACACAGAAAAAGGCATCTTTCAGGTCCAGGACGGTGAAGTGAGTAGCCTCAGCGGGGATCAGTCCCAAGAGAGTATAAGGGTTTGGTACCACTGGGTGTATAGTTTCAACTGCATCATTTACTCGCCTTAGATCTTGTACTGGGCGGTAGTCCCCTGTCCCAGGCTTCTTTACTGGGAGAAGGGGGGTGTTCCAAGGTGACTGGCATTCCTTGAGAAGTCCGTACTTCAGCAGTTTCATCAAATGGCAATTAATTCGTTCTATGGCTGGTCGAGGGAGAGGATACTGCTTCACATGCACTGGTTCCACTCCTGGCTTGAGGGTGACAATGACAGGGGCTATGTTCTTCGCTAGGCCAGGTGGATTATCTTCTGCCCATACTTCAGGTGGGGCTATAAGGTTGGTAGGTATACAGGGACTAGTTGACTTTATTGGAGGTGCACTATAGAACCGCCATTCTTCTTCTCGGGGAATAGTAAGGACCATCAATCCAGCAGGCTTTGGGTTCACAGTCATTCTCATTTCTCCCCCTTCAGCAAAGGATATTTGGGCCTGGAGCTTAGCAAGCATGTCTCGGCCCAATAGTGGAATAGGGCACTCAGGCATATACAAGAACTGGTGCGTTATCTTCTGTCCCCCTAGTTCACACATGCGGTTCTGCAAGAATGGTTTTGTGGCTTTATTTCCAGTGGCTCCCACAATGGTGACAGATCGTGAGGACAGAGGAGCTACTGGCTTGGCTACTACTGAATGTTCTGCTCCTGTATCTACCATGAATTCCATGTATTGGTCCCCTATCTTTAAACTGACCATAGGCTCCTGGGGACCCAGGGTGAACTTGGAGCCCGGTCTGGCCTAGTCTTCATCTATGTCGTCCAGGTCATATCCTGTTCCTACTGCCACTCCCTCAATGGCTTCTTCCCTTTCTTGCTGGAACTGTGTTCGATTCATTCCTCCCCTCCTTCAAAATCTTCCTCCGGGCCTCCAGGGACTCCCTCCTTCCCTTGCAGGGGCGGAGTCCAGATGCGGGCACTCATTTCTCCAATGTCCTTCTTCCTTGCAGTAGGTGCATTGATTTGCACCTAATGGAGGCCTTTCGCTTCCGCGGCCTCTTCCACGTCCTCTAGTCCTTTGATTAGGAAAACCTCCTCCACGTCATTCGGTTATAGCAGCAGCAAGAAGATCTGCTTTCTTCTTCATTTTTCGTTCACTTTCTCTGTCTCGTTCATTTTCATGATTCACAAATACTTTCTGAGCGACTTCCATTAACTGAGCTGTGTTCATGCCCGCAAATCCATCCAAGTTCTGTAATTTTCGCTTTATGTCTCTCTGGGACTGACTAACAAAGGCCGCATTTACCATGCGTAAATTTTCCTGAGTGGCGGGATCATATGGGGTATATAATCTATAAGCTTCAGACAACCGCTCATAAAAGGCCGCTGGGCTCTCATCTGGACCCTGGAGAACTTCCGATACTTTCCCGATATTCATGGCCCTCTGGCCTCCCTTCTTCAGGCCCTGCAATAAGGCCTGGCGAAATCTGGTTAGGGCCGCCGCCCCCCTTTCCTCATTCAGGTCCCACCCGGGATCTTCATTGGGGTATTCTGCAGCTGCTGCTTGCGGGGGATTTATTCCTCCCCTTTCTACAGGGTTCTCTTCTAACCATCGGAGGGCTGCTTGCCCGATTCGGCCTCACTCCTCAGTAGTGAAGAGGGTAGACAAGAGTTGGCGACAATCAGCCCAGGTAGGCTGATGGGTTTGCATAATGCTAGGCATTAATTCTGTTAATTCCTGGGGCTTGGCTGTATAGGAAGCATAATGTGTTTTCCAGTTTAATAAATCTGTGGTGGAAAAGGGTACATAAACTAAGCTGGTTGGTCCTGGCGCCATCTGGCCCTGATCATTTAAAACAGGCATTCCAGGCACTTGATGTAATGGCATTAGGTTCCCTGCTTTCTCCTTCTTCTTGGGAGTTACGCTTCTTAAATCATAAGGCTCCCAGACACAAATCTCCTTGGTGGGTGACCCTGAACTGGCAGGAGAGCCTCCGCTTTCTCTCTCATCATGTGCTTGGGCCTGACTCGGGACTTTCACTCGGGGTAGGGCGCTTCTTAGGCTGTTGCATCGGTATTCTCTGGGCTCCTCTTCTGGCTCTACTTCAGGTCATGGTGCTGTGGGGACTAACTTCTGTGGGTGCTGGGGTAACCTATCTAAAATATCTGGGGACTCTGGGTCAGAATACACAGGCGGCTTCTTTTCCTTAGCCTTTTTAGTTCCCCTAGTAGTAGCTACAAATATTTTACAGTGCTCCTCATAACAGCGCTTCATCCATGAGGGCTGCTGTTCACATACACTTAACCAGGAATCTATATAGGGAAACTGGTCAGGATACACTCTCAATATGAGCTGATTGATTCGTAAAACTGTCTCAAAATCAAAAGTGCCCCCTCGGGGCCATGAAGCAGCTAATGCGGGCCACTCCCTTTCACATAACATTTTTAATCTGGATGGAGTCATTTTTGTACCATAATCGCCCAAAACTCCTTTACGGAAATTCTTGATCATACATGCCAACAGAGTTTGCGTGGACTCCGTCCCTCCCATAATCTAAATGTACCTATATACACTACCTACGTACTCAACGTACCTGCGTACGTTACGTACCCTACGTACCTACGTACACGTAATGACGTACAAGACAACAAACAATAAGGATAGGTAGTATGGCTGTAGGTAAGGGGTCCGTACAGCCCACAGAACACTGGGGGGGGGAGACAAACACCACTCGCTTCCTCCTGTTCGCGACCTGGGCGCGGTCGCCCGGCCAGGAACTGCGCTACTTAGGAGTCCGCTCTTGCTCGGTCTGTATTTCAAGACCTCTCACTCACACACGCAAGCATATTTCAACAAGATATCATATTTTAATATTTCAAGTGCCCAGGTTCTCTGACTAACTGACTATTTCAAACAAGAAGGATCGATGGCTTCGGCTTCCGCTTTCCTTACGCGGAGCTTACTAGGACCGCCCTTATGGGAGGTGATCAGGCTCCCTTGTCTCGCGCATACTCATGCGAGATTTCCCAGTTAGTCTATACCAAATATACCAAATCAGTCCTGCGCACGCAAGACATTGTCCCAGGCTGTTCTTTCTGACTATCAAATCACGAAAATGTCTACTTACCGGATCCGGTCCCCAATACCACACCAGCTTCTGAGTTGGAACCTGGACTCCCCCGGGTCGGAGGTGTTGGCCAGCTGGACCCGATGGCCCGCCGAGGCAGGCGGAACCCTCTCTGACACAAAGGGGCCGGCGGCGCCTGAGGTTTCCCCCGCGTTCGGACAGACACGGTTCCAACCGGGCCAAACCTCAAGGCAAATTACGTGGATTATTCACTTGAATACCATTTACCACTCGTACTTCCCAGCCAATGCACCAAGAATATGCTGTAGCAAAGTGCAATCAATGAATAAGTCCAGGAGTCAATTGACAGGGTCCAAGCCAGTTTAATGTGCACAGGCCCAGTCAGTCAAAGCTTCAAAAGGAACTGAGCAAACGTTTATACAGAGACATAACCATTTATACCTCTTTTTCAGTTTGATACATGAGAATTTTCTATTGGTTCCATCTCGATAAATGCAAACTTTTCATTGGTTATACATTCCCTTCATTTGTCCAATTAGCAATCCCTCCGGAGCCTAGCAACCGGCCCCCTCCTTTAGGATTGCTTGAACAATGGTACAGTTCTTAATTTCGTTACTTCTCTACTGCAAGGTTAACTTTGGCTTCAGGAATGCATATACTGAAACATATCTGTTCTTTCACACACAAGAGAATAATAGAAGACTTATGGATTCATGAAAACTTCTTATTAAGCATTTTAAAACAGTTTTCTCCTTTTCCACAGATTTTTGGTTCTTTTCTAGCTATAATGGGAGTTAGGATCCAGGCCTAACTTACAGGCCTTTCATAGTAGCAGGCCATGCTAGGCCATAGCCTACCACACTATGGCCTCCAAGGATCCCAAACCACCAGTGGAGACTCTCCTCTCCTGTTCAGTGGGCCGAAAAGACAGACCTCAAGATGCCTCCAAAGTCACGCTGTCCACTGAATTAGCAAGGATACCTGCTGAGAATTGGGCCTCACAATCCTGACTTTACGCCCTCCAGCACCCGCCCTCCTGAATCTTCACCTGTGTGGGCAGAATTCTTGCTCCATCTGGGCAGGGTCCGCATGCAGCGGCTGCAGTAGGGGCCTCCATAATTCAGAGCAGAAAGACATTTCCAGCCCCGATAGCGATGCTGAGTCCACCAACACTGGCACTGAATCAGCCAGGCTCAGCTCTGAAGCTTGTTTCTCCCCAGGATGAACCAGGAACTTATCCATAGATGAAACAGAGGTAGGATGATCGGGAGCAGAGGGAATCTTGCCTGGTTCCTCTTGTCCATCAAGAGAGGGACGTTCTAGGGTAGCCTGCATACTGCCGCCATCTTGGTTCCCATGATAAACAGCACTACTTAGTCTCAAGCTCAATTTGAGGCAGTAGGTTTTTTTTTCCAGTGCAGTTTTTTTAAGCCACCTATCATAACTGAATGTAAATGAATACAAGAACAGATATAATAATTGTAGTTAATATCTCAACAGTCTATAGGCTCTCTAACATTAAAAAGTAACTTTTTGTAAAGTATTTTAATTGGTTTGGCAAGTATTTCTGGTAGCGTAGTTTACATACATGTCATTCTCTTAGTAGTTGTACCAATTTCTCTGAAATGCTCTATTAATAAAATGTGTTGATCCATTCCTATTCAGGTACTGAAGTTTCTATGGCAACTGTATAGCATTACTATATTATGTCTGTTAGGAGTTAGGTCTACTTTGCCTTAGAAGTATCAAAATTTACTGGCAACTTTGTGAGAGAGGAAATCTGACAATGACTGCAGTATTTAGTAAATATTTAAATTAATGACTCAGTAGTCAATAACAATAAAACCAAGTAGACTTACATTTTTCATTTACCCAAAGCAGCATATTCTGTGAACATTCATCATGATTAGTTCTGTGTGGTGTTATCCAGTACCACGTAATTGAATGAAATTACAGCCAAGCTCTTACCACTACTCATGGAGGAGCAGAACAAATGTGTGACCTACATCATTCTGGAAGTACGTATGGCATTCTGTAGTTCAACACACATATATGAGATTGTGCTAGCCTGATATTTACTTTCCAGTTTAACTAGGCTATAGGGAACATTATCAAAGTGGAACTTTCTGGTCAACAGTTTTATAATCACAGAAGAAAATCTACAAAGGACCTTAAGGTATACACCCTTGATTTATGCCAAGATAAAAGAATTTAAACAATCTCAGAGTGCTACATTGATCATGCAACCTGTGCCTAACGAGGCTTTCCTTTTAACTGTGGAGGAGAGGGGAAGGGGGAGACGAGCAGGACAGGAGGGAGGAAGGAAGGAAGAGAAGGAGGAATATGTTGTTTTGGGTAAATACAAAATGTAAGTCTATTCAGGGATTTCTAACCAAGTTTGATAAAACTTGCAGGCATATATTTGCAGAGTCAACAGACTCTAAAGACGTGTGTAAGAAGCATACAGAAGGAGCCAAGATATCAATGCCCCAAGGCTCAAACATGCTGATGCAGAAACCCTATGCTAGAGCCCAGTGCTTAACATAGAGCATAAAATATATCATACTGGTGCAGACCAAGGGTCCATCAAGCCCAAAATCCTGTTTCCAACAGTGGCCAGTCCAGGTCACAAGTACCTGTCAGGTTCACAAAAGGTACACAGCATCCATGCTGCTTGCCTAGTGGGTTAGCAGTGGATTTCTCTGGTCCTCTTTAACACTAGAAGCCCCAAAGTGTTCAATTGATGCAAATGCATTTTCTAAGTTGTATACCAGCACTACTGCTAGAACCATGTCAGTCATGTTCCATGACTTTGTTAGCAAGGTCAAGATGTTCAAATATGTGCATCGAAAATTAATGACAGATGCACCACCTAGCGGGAAAATGAATTTATACCTAGAAGCCCCAAAGTATGTCAATTGACACTCAATTGTCTTGGATGCGTCAATTGACGTACTTTGAGGCTTATAGGTATAAATTCATGTTCCCACTAGGTGGCGCATCTCAATCACTGTTTACAGTTTTACTATGACATTACAAACAATAAACACACGATGACGTCATGTAATGACGTCACATACTGCACGTATTTAACAAATAAGTAACTTCACATTAATTCACATCTGCATTTCATGCTAAACGCAGTCGTCGTGATAATGCGTCAATTGACACACTTTAGGGTTTCTAGGTAAAATTCCTTTTGGGGCTTCTTGTGTTAAATGGTGCCATGGCAACAGGATGCCATGGCACCGCCGCTCCATTTAAATGCATGACTGAGCTATCCGGGCAATATCTGTATGTGCAGGCCTGGACTGAATCGCAGTCCCAGCCTCATGTACAGGCCTGATCATGATTCTGATCCCGCAGGGCTAGATGTGCCCTGCGAGATCAGAATCACATTCCTCTTTGTATGTCTGGCTCAGACCAGATGTACAGAGGGGTGTATTTGCAGGACAGAATCAGTCCCACTATGTAGTTCCTAACCCGGCTGGTCATGGCTCGCAGTACCTAGTGAAGGCATCTGGAAAAGGTGGACTGGATCATAACCCTCCACTCCAGCCACTGATGTCTGGAATCAGCCAAAGAAATGTAGAGCACTCAGGAGCTTGACCAGCCCTGGTATGGCATAAGACCAGGAAGTCAGAGGCTCAAGGTCAGGCCTCAGATCCTCATATAGCTCCCTCTCTATAGAGGGAGACCACTTGGTCTTCAGGAAGGCCGAGGAGGATGGCTCTATCTCGGAAGATATGTGGCCTTCTTGGCTGGACTTCCCTTCTCTGACGACACAAGCGCTGCTGCTCTACATGTTGCTGCCCCTGAGCATTCTCACCTGCCACCTGTGAATGGGGGAAGGGGCTGCCACTAATTGCCTACTGCCTCTGGGGCACCAGTTCCTTCTGTCACTTCCTCAAAGAGGATGTAAAGCACAGCCACAGCTCTGTGCAATGCCATAGTGTTGCAAGGAAGGGGCCACTTCTAGCAATCATTTATGGACTAGAGTGTGGACAGAGCATACTGCACACACCTGACTGGACTTCTTTTGCAGTCTCTAAAATGGCATTCTTCCTGCCAGGGAGTCCTTAAAGTCTGTTCTTGAGTAGGCATTAAGGTTCCCACTGGCATCCCATCTAATGCGCTACTCTCTTAATGCATTAAAGGAATGCCCGTTGTCTCCACTCACATACTGTCCACTCCCTTCCCACTAATCAACTACCTTTTCCAGAGTTAACAGCCTAATGACTGCTTAGCTCATGTTATTGGCGCTCTCTTCAGCGGTAACCGCTACTGCATGCCGATAACGCATGCTAACAGTCATGTTGTGCCATTAATGCACCCTAGTAGACATACCCCTAAGATTTTGGGACACTTCAATCCTTCTTTTATAACACTATCTAACAAATAGTAGGGATCTTGACAAATGAATGGGTTGAATCTCAGCTTTGTATTTGACGTGTCTTCACACATCTTTTCATTGTAGTCTGATGAATCATAACATCTTCCTAGAGCTGCTGGATTGAATTAACACTCATGGAATCAAAGCTGCATTATATGCTACATGTACCTGTATGTCTGCCATCCATAATATCATACAGTTTCACTGTCTTTGTAGAATGTAAATAAAATTGCAATAGATGGAACGCTTATGAATTGCAGGTGTCTCATTAACAGTTATTGAAATATGCACATCCCTTGTGAGATCTATAGAGTGTTGAAAGTCCACTTCAAACTCGCTTGGAAGGTATAGTATTTACTGAAAAACTACAGGAATTGATTTTCATCAGCAGCGGCCTGTGCTGTCAAAGTGGCAGCCTGCTGCCGCTTTACTTTAAGATCGGATAGTCAGCACCAGTGCATATCCAGTGACTGGCCCTGAATATCTGGCTTTGCTGGATTGCTGTTTTGCAATCTGCTTAGCAACAATATTCAGCCACTGACTGGATTGCCAAACCGCATAAAATTTAGAGAGTTTTTCACCTGTTCTAACTTTATACAATTTAGATATGCAGCTAACGGCTGAATATTGTTGCTAAATGCGTAACTACAGATGCTGCCAGGGCATTTAATCTGCTTAGTAGGGGATATTCATTGGCACTGAATATCATAGTTAGCAGGATTTATGCAGTTTGCAGGTCTGGACTGGAACAGAGTGGAGGAGTAGCCTAGTGGTTAGTACAACAGCCCAGCACCCAAAACAGGTAGGATCAATTCCCAGTGATGCCCCTTGTGACTTTAGGCAAGTCACTTAATCCTCCATTGTATAAACTTGGATTGTAAGACTTCTGGGGACAGGAAAATACCCATGTAGCTGAATGTAACTCAGCTTGAAGTGCTATTGGAAATGCATGAGATAAATACTAATAAATGTGTAACCTAAGGGTTAATATAAATTGTTTATACTTAAGGGGGTTCAGCCGCGAGTATCAGGGGCTGGCGGAGTTTGAGACTGATTAGAGAGGTTGAGGGTGACTGGTTTGAAGTTTTGTTGATTGTGCTTGAAGGTTGGGTGTTCTAGGTGGGTGTGAATATGCTTGATGTATGTATTGGACGGGGTTTGTGTGATTTTGGGGAAAGAGTGTGCAGCGCCTGTGGAGGTATGTGGATTTAAATTTGGAAATAGTGAAATGTTTGGGTTTGGTGTGCTGGAGGGGATTGTGGATTTAGAGCTATTTTGGAGAATCTTTGGTGTGTGGGTTTTCCAAACTAAGGTTTTATCATTTACTTGAAGAGAAACATACAGTTGAAAACTGATAATTGCAGGATTCAAAATAGATTTTAATACCGTATTTGCATATTCCAAAAGCATGCCTGTAATTGGTTAGCAGCTCTGGAATGCAAGGAGGTGATGTCAAAAGAGTCATTGTAACCTGAGTAACAGGCAAAAACAGAAGGGGAGAAGAGCTTGAACAGAGAAGGAAGTAGAAGCGTGTTGTGTTGTGTCTGAAAAGAGGTACTATTTTTGCCAGATAAAGGGTGCAAATTTGTGAGAAATTGCTTTGGAGAGAGAAAATTGTTGTTGGAACTATATGAAAGCCAGGTTAACTAAATGATAACTTTGATTTTGAGTGGCGAAATGTAGCGGCAAACTGCAGTTAATGAATAAATCCAGGAGTCAATTTACAGGGTCCAAACCAGTTTATTTGTGCACAGGCTCAGTCAGTCAAAGCAGCAAAAGGAACTGAGCGGAGCTCTTCATAGAGACATAACTTTTTATACCGCTTTTCTAGCTTGATACATGAAAACTTTCCATTGGTCTCATGCTAATTTCTACAAACTTTCTATTGGTCTGACATTTCCCTGAAGGTCTATGCCCTTTGCTCTGCTTTCTCCAGCTAGCTGAACAATGGTTTGGTTCAAACCTGGTTACTTCTCTACATCAAGGTCATATCTAGCTCCTAAAATGTGTAAGTAACAATTCTGGAGTAACGATTTAACATACAGGCATTGTATTCACTTTGTGCAAACTTTGCTATAGTGTGGTAGGCCATGGCCTAGCATGGCCTGTTGCTATGAATGGCCTGTTGCTATGAAAGGCCTGTAACTTAGGCCTGGATTCTAACCCATACTATAGCTAGAAAAGAACCAAAAATTTGTGTGAAATAAGAAAACTGGTTTTGAAATGCTTAATCAGAAGTTTTTATGAATTCATAAGTCTTCTATTATTCTCTTGTATGTGAAAGAACAGAAATGTTTCAGAATATGCATTCCTGGAGCCAAGGTTAGCCTTGAAGTTAAGTCAAGAACTGGACCATTTTTAGAACGGTCCCGAGGGAGGGGGACCAGTTGCTAGGCTCCGGAGGGATTTCTAATTGGATAATTGAAGGGAATGTATAGCCAATGAAATGTTTGCATGTATCAAATGTATTGAGCTAGAACCAATGGAAAGTTTTCATGTATCAAGCTGGAAAAGTGGTATAAAAAGTTATGTCTTTATGGAGAGCTCCGCTCAGTTCCTTGAAAGCTTTGACTGACTGGGCCTGTGCACAAATAAACTGGTTTGGACCCTGTAAATTGACTCCTGGACTTGTTCATTGACTGCAGTTTGCTGCTACATTTCTTGGTGCGTTGGCCGGGAAATGCAAGTGGCAAATGGTATTCAAGTGAATAAATCCACGTAATTCGCCTTGAGGTTTGGTCCGGTTGGAACCATGTCTGTCCGACTGCAGGGGAACTTCTCAGGCGCCACCGATCACTTTGTATCGGAGAGGGTTCTGCCTGACTTGGCAGGCCATTGGGTCCAGCTGGCCAACATCTCCGACTCGGGGGAGTCCAGGGTCCAACTCAGAAGCTGGTGTGGTATTGGGAACCGGATCCGGTGAGTAACTGTTTTTGTATTATTAAGTCAGACAGTACTGGAACCTGGAACCATATGGTAATGGGAAAAATGGTAAAAGGACACTGATCATGTCCGGAGCGGTCCGAGTACTCTTGCAAGGGCTATTAAGAGCGCAAGCGGAAACCACTGACTCCTTCTGGTAAAAAAATCATGATTAACGGTAATGGTAAAAAGTTTTGGTAAGCCTAACGGAGGAAGCGTTTGGTGTATTGTCCGTCCTTACTGTGTGTCTGATTTTTGTTATCTGTTGAAACTGCGAGTTCCCCTTCTGGTATAAATGTGAGATTATTCTCTTGGGTAATTTGTGACAGTTTACCGGTTAAGAAATAGTATTAAGAAAGGAAGAGAGAAGACGTAAAACATTACTTTAAAATCAAGGACCTGTCTCACTTATTTTAGTTTCCCTTTAGAACAGCTGAGGCTGGCAAGCGAGAAAGACGGGGCATGTCTGGAGAAAGAATGTAGCTGTTAACCCTGTGAGGGCTTGTTTTCAGCGTTCTGAAGCTGAGCTGAACTGTGATTATTTTAGGAAAATTGTACCTGTTTTATTCAATGTGTTTAATAGTGATGTTCCTTCTGCTATGGTCATGTATTATATATCATTTAATAAGAATGTTTAGTCAGAATTTTGAATCCCGATAGTTTTGGGCTTAAGCCTAGGAAAGGGTTAAGTTCTTATTAACCCCGTTCGAGTTCCTGGACTTGTGCGGATCAAGTGAGATAGGTATAATGCAGTTGTGGGCTTAGCCTTGTTTTGTGTTTATGTTCAAAATCTTCAGTAAGCACTGTAATAGTTTAAATAGGCAGTGAGTGAAAAATTCAAGAAAACTGCTTTTGTTTTCCCTTTGTCCTACAAAGTAGAGGTTAAGAGCCATTCCGAGCCAGTAGTACCAGATCGCGACATGAAAGTGATTTAAATCCTGAGTGACTAAGGAGTTTATTGTGTTTGAATTCTAGTTCCTGATATACTGCAGCAAGCACCTCACAGAAGACATGCTTATTGCTAATAAAAATAAAATGAGGAAAAAAGTGTATATGTATTCCAGATATCCACCCACTTTATTGAAAAAGTATCCGGAATGTCTTTTGAATATCTCCTTCCTAAACTGTAATTTAAAGTACTTTCTTTTGCAGAGACGCTGTTCAGCTTAAGTGCGGATTACGGCTGGCAGTTAGCTTCCATGCCAAGTATTATCATTCCAGTCATAAGTAACAGATATGTGGTCGTCATGTTCGGTTCTTTCAATTGGAATTGTTGTTATCACATGTTACAAAATAATAGTTTTATATTTTAAGGACTTTATCTAAATTGTTCCTGTTTAGAATGAGCACACACATCTATTATGCTTGTTGCAATCAATCTATGCTTATGTTTTCAGCCTACCCTTTGTTTACAGCAATAATATGTTTTTTTTAATAAGTGCACCCAGAGGAATATTATTGTATAGTTCTGATTCGTAGTCCATAGGAAAATGCAGCCTGACTAGCCGCCCCCCTCTGTCTGTTGTTAACTACGTCACCATGGGGGGGAGGAAGGGGGGTCAGAGTCCATGCAGATTTCAGTGTTAGTTACTTCATGGCCCCGTAGTTTCCCGTGTTTATCAGATTGTACAGAGAATATTCCCTGATCAGTTCCCCTACATAGGATTCCTGGTTAAATGTTAAAAAAAAAAGGGAAAACAAGCTCTTCTGGATAGAGCGTTGTTATGAGAAACGGTGTAGGAGATTAGTAGCAAACACAAGAGGGCCCGGAAGTCTGAAAAAAAAAATCCTGCCCGTTTATTACCTTTATAGGCCAGTTCCCTCAGCTCTGCCATCATCCCGGGCAGAGCCTGGAGCAAGGGGGGGAGGGGGGACTGCAAATGTCACTAGCCACTTCCGCACCAGGAGAAGAGAAGCCCCGGCACAAGTAGGGATTTATTTGATAGTTCAGCCTGATTGCCGTATGCCTTCAGATGTACAACTACCAGTAAGAGAGAGGGTCACGTAATCCTAATCCCATTGCACTAGGTCCAGCTTTGCACTAGCCAGCTGACCAGCTTTGTTTCTGGCATTATACCTTCTACGCTGAGAAACCATAGGATTTGATTGAATTAATGAACAGTATTATGCAGACCCAATCCAAATAGCGCAGGCAGCCCTCACTATATACCCCATGCAATCCAGCAGCCCAGGAGAATTTGCGTTTTTGTCAGTCAGTCAGTCCCAGAAAGATATAAAAACAGAAATTGCAGAAACTGGATGGATTTGTGGGCATGATAGTTAATGAATGTAACGGAGAAAGTGAATGATACTTTAGTTGAATGATGTGGAGGAGGTTTTCCTAACCAAAGGACCAGAGGACATGGAAGAGGCCGCGGAAGTGAAAGGCCTAAATTGGGTGTGAATCAGTGCGCCCATTGCAGAGAAGAAGGACATTAGAGAAGTGAATGCCCGTATCTTGACTCCACCCCCAGGGGGGAGGAGGGAGTACTTGATTGCAGAGCCATAGAAGAAAAAAAACCGAGCACAGTGTTCCAGCAAGAAAGGGAAGCAGCCATAGAGGGAGTGGCAGCCAAAGAGGGCTATAGCATGAATGAAGACTAGGCCAGACTGGACTCCAAGTTTCCCTGGGTCCCCAGGAGTCAGTCTGAAAATAGGGGACCAATATATGGACTTTATGGGGAATACAGGAGCAGAATACTAAAGCCAGTAGCCCCTGTGTTTTCTCGATGCAGCACCATTGTCAGAGCTACTGGGGCTAAGGCCACAAAGCCTATCCTGCAGAACCACATGTGTGAACTACGGGGATAGAAAATAACGCATCAGTTCTTGTACCTGAGTGTCCAATTCCACCTCTGGGCCGAGACATGCTTGTTCAGCTCCAGGTCCAAATATCTTTTGCAGATGGGGGAGAAATGCAAATGACTGTGAACCCAAAGCCTTCTGGGTTAATGGTGCTTACTGTTCCCCGAGAAGAAGAGTAGCGGTTCTATAGTGCATCTCCAATCAAGCTAGCTAGTTCCTGTATACCCACCAACCTCATAGCCCCACCTGAAATATGGGCAGAATATAAACCACCTGGCCTAGTGAAGAACATAGCCCCTGTCATTGTCACCCTCAAGCTAGGAGTGGAACCAGTGCATGTGACCAGCCATTGAAGGAATTCACCACCATCTGATGAAACTGCTGAAGTATGGACTTCTCAAGGAATGTCAGTCACCTTGGAACACCCCCTTCTCCCAGTAAAGAAGCCTGGGACAGGGGATTATCACCCAGTACAGGACCTGAGGCGAGTGAATGATGCAGTTGAAACTATACACCCTATAGTACCAAATCCTTATATTCTCTTGGGACTGATCCCCGCTGAGGCTTCTCACTTTACCGTTTTGGACCTGAGAGATTCCTTTTTCTGTGTGCGCCTAGCCCCCACCAGTCAACTTTTGTTTGTTTTTGAATGACAAGACCCCACAACAGGAAGGCAGGGCCAACTCACCTGGACTAGATTACTTCAAGGATTCAAGAATTCATCTACTCTCTTCAGTACTATTTTAAATCAAGATCTTTCCAGCTACTATGTGAACCCAGGAGAAAGGGTTCTTCTCCAGTATGTGGACAACTTGCTCATAACCACCAACTCAGAAAGTGAATGTCCACAAGCCACCAGTGAACTCTTGCACTCTTTTTAATGAGGCTGGATACAAAGTCTCAAGAGCCAAGGCATAATTATGTCAAACAAGTTAAATACCTAGGATTCCAGTTGTCCAGCAGAATTAGACGCCTGAGACCAGAATGTAAAGAAGCTGTATGCAGTATTCCTGCTCCAACCACCAGGAGGCAAGTGAGAGCCTTCTTGGGTGCCACAGAGTACTGTTGTATATGGATCCTCAATTTTGCGCTGCTAGTAAAACTATTGTATCAAGCCATCAAAGGATTGGAACAATCTCCATTAGAATGAGGACCTGAACAAGAAACAGCATTCAAGGCTCTGAAGACAGCCCTGATGACATCACCAGCCCTTGGACTACCAGATGTACAGAAGCCATTTCGTCTATATGTCCATGAGTCAAAAGGAAATGCCTTGGGAGTGTTGACTCAGCCACATGGATCTTGGCAGCGATCTGTAGCGTATCTATCTAAGCAATTGGACATTGTTGCAAAAGGATGGCCACCTTGTCTGAGAGCCATCGCAGCTACAGCACTTCTAGTAACTGAAGCAGACAAGCTCACTCAGGACAAAATCTCTGTGTAATAGTGCCACATTCTGTTCAAACCCTCATGGACCACAAAGGAAATTACTGGTTTACCAACTCACGAATGCTAAAGTACCAGAGCATGTTGGGTGAAAATCCTCGATTGCAACTGATGGTCAGTCAAGCCTTGAACCCAGCTACACAGTTACCAATTGGAACTGACCCTCCTGATCATGACTGCATAGACGTCATGGATACTGTATTCTCAAGTCGACCAGACCTGACAGATATGCCTTTTGAAGATCCAGAACAAACTTTCTTCGTGGATGGAAGCAGTCTTGTAGTCAATGGACATCGTTGTGCTGGATATGCAGTAGTAACCCTGGATCTTGTAATTGAATCATCAGCCCTAGCCTCAGGAACATCAGCACAGAAAGCAGAATTGATAGCACTCACAAGAGCACTAATACTGGGAAAAGGACTCTGTATAAATGTATACACAGATTCTGAGTATGCATTCACAACATTGCAAGCTCATGGAGCCTTGTACAGAGAGCGGGGATTGATAACTTCAGGAGGAAAATCTATCAAATATGGCCCAGAGATATTGACATTGTTAGATGCTGTATGGGCCCCTGAGAAAGTTGCAGTTATGCACTGTCGAGGACATCAAGCAGGAAAAGGAGAAATTGCACAAGGGAACAGATTTGCAGATGCCTCTGCTCGTAAAACAGCCATTACCGGACAGACTCTAACTCAGAATACTACAATTCAAGCAGTTCTATTTCCTGTACCTCTTAATTCATGGGATCCCCGATATACTACAAAAGAATTGGACTATTATTGTGAACAAGAAGGGGGAGTACTCAGAAATGGATGGATAGAACTTCCACCACAGGACAAATAGTGATTCCTGAAGCATTAAGTTTAGCCTTTGTTCAAGCATTTCATCAAGCAACACATTATGGAAAAACTGCAATGACAAAAGCTTTGAAACCTCATTTTTATATTTCTTTGTTGGGACCTTTGACAGCTTCAGTAGCTCGTCAATGTAAAACATGTGCCAAGAACAATGCCAAGCAAGGTCCTAATCTACCACAATCAACAGGAGTTACTCCCATGAGTAATTTTCAAGTGGACTTTACTGAAATGCCAAAAGCAAATGGATACCGTTACTTGCTTGTTCTAGTGTGTACCTACTCTGGGTGGGTAGAAGCTTTTCCCACCAGGACTGAGAAAGCCAGAGAGGTCACTAAAGTCCTACTTCGTGAAATTGATCCAAGATTTGGAATACCATTAGTCATAGGGTCAGACAATGAGCCCTCATTTATATCCCAAGTAACTCAACAGTTAGCTAAAGCTCTACAGATACAATGGAAGTTACACACAGCATACAGAGCTCAGAGTTCAGGGAAAGTAGAGAGTATGAATAGAACTCTGAAATCTCAATTGTCCAAACTTTGTCAGGAAACACATTTAAAATAGCCACAGGTACTTCCAATAGCTCTTTTTAAGAATACGCTCAGCACCTACTAAGTCATTAGGACTTTGTCCCTATGAGATTTTGTATGATAGACCTTCACCTATTGTCAAAGGGATCAAAGGGGATATGAAGCAGATAGGATCTGAAATTATTAGGCAAGAACTATTAGCACTAAGTTCTGTTTTGCAGAATCTTCACAGATGGGTACAAGACCAATTACCCATCAACCTGACTGAACCGCTGCATCCTTTCAAGCCTGGAGTCTCGGTGTGAATCAAAGAGTGGAGAAAGACACCGTTGGCACCGCATTGGAAAGGACCTTATGTTGTCATCTTGTTAACCCCAACAGCAGTTAAAGTTGCAGAACTCGAACCCTGGATTCATCACAGCAGAGTGAAAACAGCAGCAGCTCCAGAGCCAGACCAGTGGACATCAGAACATGATCCAGAAGTTCCATTGCGGCTAACTTTGCAAAGACAAGCAAATTAAAAAAATTCAGGAAATTTTGAAAAGAGACTGTGCTAATATAGAACTCCTGAATCTCAAGAGACTATTTGTTTATTCTGAAGAGATCATCATCAACAGAAAGAGACTGTATTATGAACTATATTATTTGAAAATCTTTGTGCCATTTTGATCAAGGACAGTGCAAACTAAAAGGATTGTGTTTATTAAAATACGTTGGAATCTACAGCTCTACACACCTACCAATGAAATTGGTAAGGTCATGTACAGCGGAAGCTTGAGGATCTACAATCAACGCTACACCTGTTGCATGCTACTGAGAGCAAAACAGGTCAACGTACAGTAAAGAAGAAGAAGACTACGTGGTCAAGAATTATCAACAGTTGCACTGTTTTTTTAAAGACTTGCACTAATTTTTCAGAGACCTTTCATCATGATTCTCTACTGTTTCATCTTGATAGCAGCCTTGGGGTGCTTTGAACTGACTTTTGCCTTGCCACCCTGTGCTGCATGCATAACTACTACTCGTACTGAAGAAAAGATTACACAGACTTTGCTTTATCATACCTACTATACTTGTACAGATATAGTGAGACAATGTATTTTACCCCTCTACCTACGTAATATATCTGCAATCATTGAGAATATTGTAGAAAGAAAGACAACAGTTAAGCTCCTAGCTATGAGACGGTATCGGCCTATACCAAATGACATGGCAACAACTCAAGTATAAGTGATTTGTTTCTCACCCATCTTAACATTCAGGGTGAGAATAATCAAAGGGGGGAATGTGGTAGGCCATGGCCTAGCATGGCCTGTTGCTATGAATGGCCTGTTGCTATGAAAGGCCTGTAACTTAGGCCTGGATTCTAACCCATACTATAGCTAGAAAAGAACCAAAAATTTGTGTGAAATAAGAAAACTGGTTTTGAAATGCTTAATCAGAAGTTTTTATGAATTCATACATCTTCTATTATTCTCTTGTATGTGAAAGAACAGAAATGTTTCAGAATATGCATTCCTGGAGCCAAGGTTAGCCTTGAAGTAAAGTCAAGAACTGGACCATTGTTAGAACGGTCCCGAGGGAGGGGGACCAGTTGCTAGGCTCCGGAGGGATTTCTAATTGGATAATTGAAGGGAATGTATAGCCAATGAAATGTTTGCATGTATCAAATGTATTGAGCTAGAACCAATGGAAAGTTTTCATGTATCAAGCTGGAAAAGTGGTATAAAAAGTTATGTCTTTATGGAGAGCTCCGCTCAGTTCCTTGAAAGCTTTGACTGACTGGGCCTGTGCACAAATCAACTGGTTTGGACCCTGTAAATTGACTCCTGGACTTGTTCATTGACTGCAGTTTGTTGCTACAATAGCAGCATTTCATTCTAAAACAGCATTTAATTCTTTCTTTTAATTTTATGTCTCAGCACTACTGAAATCCAGGCTTGGTTCTTAGGCCTGTCATTTTTCAGGTTCAGGCATATGGCCTAGTCTATAGGTCTTGGCTATCACAAAAGGACAGTATTAGTTGAAAAGTATTGCCAGTAAGTGAAGCAGGAGACATTGGCTGAAGATTCCGTGGGCAGAATTCAAACTATCATACAATTCCTTATTTGCATAATCCAAAAGCATGCCTGCAATTGGTTAGCGGCTCAGGAATGCAAAAAGCTTATGTCAGAAGAGTTACTGTAACCTTGGTAACAGAAAATAATATAGTTAAAAGAAAAGAAAAGCTTGAACTGTGATAGAAAGCAGCAGCATGTTGGGCTGTGTTTGAAAGAAGTGAAAGTTCTTCAGCTACAAATTTCAACTACAGATAGAAGTGAAAGTTCTGCAGCTACAGATTTCAGCTACAGAGATCTGTGAAAGTTCTTCAGCTACAGATTTCAACTACAGATACAAGTGAAAGTTCTACAGCTACAGATTTCAGCTACAGAGATTTGTGAAAGTTCTTCAGCTACAGAGACCAGCTACGGATATCAACTACTGCAACTACAGAAAGTTAAGTGATCATAAAGACTTTGTCTTGTAAGAAAAATGAAAATAGACACATACTCATGAATAGAGATAGGAAGAAGTTCTGTAAGAAGTTTTTTTTGTAGAGATAAAAGTTTATAAATGTTCAGGGTTTTGAAAAAGAAAAGATTTTTTAATGTAATGTAAATTAACACTGTTATTATGTCCAATCATCAATAACAACAAGTAAAAAAAATTGTTATATTTATCTTGAACTCCAGAAAGTCCTTTAGTTTATTTTCCTTCACTTTGCTTAGAGCAGTGAACGAGGTCAGTTTACTTTGTGCCTCACTGTCTGAGTTTGCATCACTTCTGAGCCATGACTGCAACCATCATTTATTTATTTACATTCTCTTATATACTGCACTATTCTGCATCAGTGTGGTTTACATTGAACAAACTGAAATTACATTGAACAGGGCATTATAACTTGGAGATAACTATTGAATAATCACATTATTGTGGAAAAACCCATAGGAAGGGTGGTGCAGCAGTTTCCCTTAGTTTCTTTTCTTTCTTCCTATAAATATGGAGAACCTCTCTGTGCCACCACTGTTCTTCGCGTGCTCACCAATTAGGTCTGTGGGAGCTAATTTTCCTCTGGGGCTCGATAGGAAAATAATGGTTTTAGTGTCTGAACCTTCGGGTAAACAATTAAAGGATACTTTCCATAAGCTTGAGCACACGTGGACCCTACTAGTAAATTCCTAGAATTGGAAAGAGAAAAGACTCCCAAACATTAGACTCAGTAACTGCTTGATATTAATGTGTCATATCTACACAAGATGGTTGAATAATGGGTACTCTTAAAAATACTTTCACTGAAGGTGAAAGGTATAAACAACCCCATAAAGAGAAAAAAAAATAATCATATATGGGCGTCGAGAGAAAGCAGACATTCTACTCCTTCAGGGGACTCATCTCAATATGAAAGAGTCACTTAAACTCAATATCAAAACTTTTACGCTGGTGGCTTACTCCGCAGCAGTCAAATGAAATGGGATGGCCATCCTGATCAAAAAATTCCTCTTGCCAACCGTCACGCAGACTCGTTCAGACAATCAAGGCAGATGGGTCAAAGCAGTTATCAAAGTAGGTGCTTTGGAGTTAGCCCTCATTTATATATATGCTCCCAATGCTGACCACCCAGAATTCTTTTGTTCCCTAGCAAAAGAGTCTCTTATGGGCAGTGGAGAACCTATAATCCTTGCAGGAGACTTTAATCTTGTCTTAGATCCTCTTATAGATAAAAAGCCTCCCAAGACTACCAAGCCTTCTAAATCACAAACAATGGTTACCTCTCTGATTCAAGAGATCAGACTGGTGGATATTTGGAGGTTACAACACCCTACTGATCAAGACTACTTTGTTCTCGAACCCCCATCTATCCTCATCGCGTATAGACTTTTTCTTAATCTCCAAGCCTTTGGTTCCCAGCATTATATGGACATGTATACATGCAACACACATATCAGACCATGAAGCTATCTCTATGGAGCTACAGGATATAAAAGTAAGTTGCAGTTCCTCAAAATGGTTCTTTGATCGGTCCCTTGTAGGAGACGTGGACTTTTGGATCAAAGTCCAAGCTGCAATAGCAGACTATTTCCAGTTTAATTCCCCACTGGCTACTGCAAGTTGGGCCTGGTGAGAGGGCTTCAAGGCCTCTATTAGAGCTACTATTACTAGCTTTGGGATCCTACAGGCAAGACAACGAAAAGAGCAAATAGTCGTTCTAGAACTGCAGATCAAAGCTGGGTAATGTATTCTATCTCAATGTTTGGATCCTTGTATCCTATTACTCCTACAGCGATTGAGATTTAGATATAACCAACTGATCACAGACGAAGCCTTGCAGAACATAAAAGCACAGAAAGGTGCCTATTACTGGGAGGGCAATAAGGCTGGGCGTCTACTAGCAAACACACTGAAGGGCCAAAGGGAAGCTGGCCGCGTCGCAGCGCTGTGGGATCCGTGTGGACAAAACCTGTTAACCAAAGATGCAGAAATTGCAGTGGCATTCAGATCTTTTTATGCCCAGTTATATACATCAGAGGTCGAGTTCTCACAGGATGCTTTTGATAAATTGGTATCCGAGATTCAAAGACCGATCCTTGACAGGGAAACATCAGAGTCACTTGAAATCCTAATTTCTCTTACAGAAACATGCCAAGCCATAGACTCATTAGCTGCCGGCAAAGCCGCTGGCCCAGATGGTCTCCCTGCAGAATTTTACAAGGCTTTCTCCAAGGAACTTGGTCCTTACCTACAACAATATTTCCAGTCATTATCGCAGGAAGCTCCTCATTTAGGCACTTTTGCATCAGCAAATGTGATTGTCCTGGGAAAGAAAGGAAGAGACCCTCAAATGGTCAGCAACTATCACCCAATATCCCTACTAAATGTAGATTACAAAATGTACGCTATGATATTATCTCACCGACTAGCAACAGTAATTCCGTTGCTGATTTATCCTGATCAGTGTGGGTTTGTGGAGGGACAATCGACAGCTGACAATGCCAGACTCCTGTGCCATATATTATCGAAAGGAGAGAACATAGACAATCCTCTTGTTGGACTATCTCTGGATGCTGAAAAAGCATTTGATCACTTAGAATGGCCTTCATGTTTTCTGCCCTCAGATGGTTTGGCATAGGGGAAGGCTTCATTAAGTTACTAACAATCATGTATACTCGACCCTCAGCCAATGTCTGGGTTAAAGCAACTCAATCACAAGAAATAGTGCTGCGTCAGGGCACACCCCAAGGATGCCCTCTATCCCCAATGCTATTTAACCTAGCACTAGAGCCACTAACACTCATTCTGCGACAAAGCCCAAAGATTGAGGGTGTATCGATTGCTGGCAAGGAAATCATGCTGTGGCATATGCTGATGATCTCCTTTTATTCACTTCTCCAGATTCAATATTGGCAGCCTTGGAACAGATTGACCAGTACTCCCAGCTATCCAGCTATAAAATCAACTGGTCAAAATTGATAGCTTTCCCCCTAAATCCATGTAATGTAAAGAAGACATGGGTCAATTTCCATTTGTATTGGAACCAAAGATGATCAAATATCTTGGAGTACATTATTGTTATCCTTTAGAGGAAACGGTGCGATACAATGCTAATGCCCTACTAGCTAAAGTCCACAATATGACCACCAAATGGCCCTCCCTAGCTTTATCCTGGTGGGGCCAACTGGAAACAATTAAAATGATGATGGTCCCAAAGATCAACTATATACTCAAAATGATACCCTGCAATATGCCGTTACATGTCTACCAGCAAATAGAGAAACTGTTAATGCAATTCCTATGGAATAATAAAACTCCCTGAATTGCTCTTGAAAAGCTCAAAGCCTGTAGGGAAGGGGGGGGGGGGTAAATTTCCAGACTTCTTACATTACCACAAAGCATATTGAAACAGGGCTCTAAATGAGTTGAACATGATTCAACACAGAGACCGACTTGGCTGGAAATAGAGAAGGCAATCGTGGCCCCTTTCCCACTAAAATTCTTACCGAACATGTTAATACCTGAAAGTAGGGGATATAAGAACATAAGAAATGCCATACTGGGTCAGACCAAGGTCCATCAAGCCCAGTATCCTGTTTCCAACAGTGGCCAGTCTAGGTCATGCATACCTAGCAGTTTCCCCAAAAGACACAGGTTCTGCAATGATTGTACTAGGTCAAGCATTGATATCCTGGGTCCCTTCTTAATAATGGTTTATGTACCTTTCCTCCAGGAACTTGTCCAAACCTTTTTTAAACCCAGCTACACTAACAGCCTTTACTACATCCTCCTGTAACAAATTCCAGAGTTTGATTACACGTTGAGTGAAAAAATATTTTCTTTTATTAGTCTTAAATAGTTTACCCTGTAGCTTCATTGCATGTCCCCTAGTCTTCCTATATTCTGATGACATAAACAGTCGATCTACGTTTACCCATTCCACTCCGTTCATTAATTTATAGACTTCTATCATATCTCCCCTCAGCCGTCTCTTTTCCAGGTTAAAGAGCCCTAACCTTTGTTGCCTCTCTTCATAGGAGTATCCTTCCATCCCCTTTACCATTTTGGTGGCTCTTCTCTGAACCTTTTCTAATAACGCTATATCCTTTTTAAGATACGGCGACCAGAATTGCACACAATATTCAAGGTGCTATCTCACCATGGAACGGTATAGAGGCATTATAATATCTTTTGTTTTATTTTCCATTCCTTTCCTTATGATACCTAGCATTTTATTTGCTTTCTTGGCTGCCGCTGCACACTGGGCCGAGGGTTTTAACATGTTATCCACAATGACGCCTAAATCTTTTTCCTGGGTGGTGGCTCCTAATGTGCATCGTGTAACCATAGTTTGGGTTGTTCTTCCCTAGGTGCATAACTTTGCACTTGTCCACATTAAATTTCATCTGCCATTTTGATGCCCAGTCTTCCAATTTATCAAGATCCTCTTGGGTTTTAACCACTTTAAATAGTTTTGTGTCTTCTGCAAATTTGATAACCTCACTCGTTATTCCACTTTCCAGGTCATTTATGAATATGTCAAAAAGCAGCGGACCCAGCACAGATCCCTGGGGTACACCACTATTCACCTTTCTCCATTGGGAAAATTGGCCATTTAGCCCAACCCTCTGCTTTCTATCTTTTAACCAGTTCCTGATCCACAGTAGTACACTGCCTCCTATCCCATGACTCTTTAGTTTTGCCAAAAGTCTCTGTTGAGGGACCTTGTCAAAGACTTTCTGAAAGTCCAGATACACTATATCAACCGACTCACCTTTGTCCACCTGTTTATTCACACTTTCAAAAAAACATAACAGATTAGTAAGACAAGATCTTCCTTGTCTAAAGCCATGTTGGCTGTCTCCCATTAGGCCATGACTATCTACATGCTGAGTAATTTTATTCTTTATGATGGTTTCTACCATTTTTCACGGTACTGACGTGAGGCTCACCGGTCAGTAGTTTCCCGGATCACTCCTCGAACCCTTTTTAAAAATTGGTGTTACATTGGCGATCCGCCAATCTTCAGGTATTAGAGATGATTTTAATGATAGTTCACAGATTACTAATAGCAGGTCTGCAATCTCATATTTCAGTTCTTTCAACACCCTTGGATGTATACCATCTGGCCCAGGTGATTTGCTACTCTTCAGTTTATCTAATAGTTGTAATACATCTTCCCGATGTATCAATATTTCCTTCAATTCATCCGCACCTTTAAATACCATTTCAGTCATGGGATGTCCCCCAGTGATAAAAGCTTTTGCAACTTTAGCACATAACTAACTCTCTTAGCAAATTATCGGTTCATCTACCGTTGTGGTATAATCCCCTCTTTAAGATACAGCAGAAAACATTTGCCTGGAATCAATGGTACTCTAAAGGAATTTGGTCCATTGGACATTGCTAGAAAATGGAGACTGGAAGAACTTCAACAGACTACAACAGAAGTACAGCCTTCCGGGATCTCTTTATTTTCAATGGAGGCAGCTTAGACATTGCATCACCGGATCCACGGTTGATATCAAGCTCTTGAATGGAACTGAGAGAACCGAGGAGACCATAAATATATCATGCCGGGCCTCCCATTTTTACAAATTGTTATGTCAAAAAAAAAAAATGTCCGATGACGAGCATCCAAAAGGTGTGGGAACATGACACAGGCATTAATCTCTCTCCGCTGTAATGGGAGAGTTTTGGGCAAGACAGGTGAGGGTCTCAAACTCGGCCTCTATCACTCAGACCCTATTTTTCCTCGCTCACAAAGCTTACTCCAGTCAGGGTAGGCAAATGGGATCAAACTTCCAATACCCAATGCTGGTCCTGTCAAAGGCACACCGGCGTTTTCGCCCACATAATCTACGAGTGCCCTTGTGTACGGCCCTTCTGGTTCCAGATATGGGAGCGGATCCAAACAATTTTAGGTTTTAGAATGCCTCTCACATGGGGGATTGTAAGCTTCCGCTCGGCAGTTGCTATTCCCTCTCTCTGAAAGGAGTGCCATTTCCTCTTAGAGTTCATGAATGGAATAGTATTACATCTCATAGTACTCCACTGGAAAAATACTTATGATCTTAACTACCAGACATGGTGGAGTCAAATATGCTTATACAGTAAATTTGAACAAATACCCAGGAAAGGGCTGGCAAGGAAGATCTTCGGCTTGCTTAAATGGAAAGCTTTGAATGATTTTGTGAATGTAACTTAATATATTCCTGAGAGTAATGAATGCATGGACTAACATAAGATATCCTGGTGTCCATAATCAAGCTTACAAACAGAAGATTTACCCGTGGTTCTGTCACTTAATTCCCAACGGCCTCCAGAGGATAGGGGGGGGGGGGGAGGGGTTGTTCTTGTTTTTTGTTTCTGTGTTTTTTGCAGTTATGTAGTTAAAATGTCCATGGAATATTTTATGGTTATTTTTGTCTGTACTTTCAAGATATGTTCCATTAAAAAAAGAAGAAAATGAAAAAAAAATCACTAACTTTAGTAACTTAGTAGCTAAAGTGTGTTACAGGAATAACACAAGATATTTGCTCCTGAACCCTTATTAGAAGACAATAATGTGCATTGTTTTATAGTAAATAAATATACATTTGCAGCTGCTAGTGCTTAATTTTTCATACTTTCAAAGAGGTACTCCTCCTCCAAAAAGTTTTAAATGCTGTAACATTCTCACAAACTGCTGCTCATATAACATGAACTAAATCAAAAGTTGAAGGTGAGAGCTCAATTTTTATGGCACACAAATTTTCATAGGCCAAGTATAACTATTTCATCATCGTTCTCCATCAATCAGTCTCTCTCTGTCCTGAAGATCATTAGAATGCAGATACAACCAACAATGTACCTTTAAACTGATGTAGTCACAATCAATAATCTATTCTCCTTATCAAGAAGTTCCTCTTCCATATCCAACCTTGGCCATGGTTCCACCATCGTCTGGTTTCCTAAGAGATTTCTGCATATCAAAAAGATGAATTGATACTGAGCAATGATATAATCCATATCTTCACTATAAAAACTATGCCCTCCAAGTTATCATCAAAACATGGCTGACTCTGACAAAATCGTCACACATGAGCAAAGGGAGGAGTAACTTTAGATGAACCAATGCCATTCGATCTCATTTTTTAATCATGAGGGGTACATGCTTGCTACTGAAAAATGAATTGTTCATGATAAGCAAAATACTTGGAAAAATTCTCACCTCCAACCCCCTATACTTGTTCAAGTCATAAAGCAATGTAAATTGTCCAGTGTATGTTGTCATGCCTGCCAGTGCAACATAGTGGGGCCATCGCTCTACCCCTGCATATATATGACAGATGTTCAATGGCTTTTATCTTAAACCCTCAAGATGTATGCCCAAGATACAATAAATTTCATGGGCAAATCATAACATACATATAGTAACTCCTTGATCATGGCATTTTGTAGAGGATTGTAATTTGAAGTTAAAGCCCAATGTGGGATATGTATATTGCTGTTTTTCCAATGTATGGGCACAATGTTCATGTTTTACATGTCAAAAAAATGTTACTGCAGGCCCTTCCTCCAACTTCATCCAGGAACGGTCTAAAATATTTCTCAACTTGCATTCCTCCTGATGCAAAATGAGGAAGTTCAGTAAACACTGAATGAACCCTCAGAACATCCAAATGTCTCTGAATAAGTTGCTTTATCTGGAATTCCTTTGAGGAATATAGCAACATGCACACCTGTCCACTCATTTGTTCCAAATTCTTCAGGCTCAGCAAAGGTCACGATTTATATATCTCACTCTTTTATGTGCTTGATTTATCACCCCTTCAGGGTATCCTTTATATTGAAAACTTTTCTTCATTCACCCAGATTGAGCCACATATTCTTCCCTGGTGGTACAAAAGTGCAGCAGCCAAAAAAATTGGCCCGTAGGAATATTTTTCTTTAAATATCAAGGATGATGAATCCCAAGGTTCTAAAAACTGTTTTGATCTGTCTCTTTCCAGAAAATTGCTATAACAAATGTTTTCTCGTTTTTCATTATCTGATATGCAGAAAATTAACACTCTTATCCGCTATCCGGGGGGTGAATTCTAAATGTTTAGCTTGTTGATTAATCCACTGAAGAAACTCCAGGAGCTTAATATCAGACCCCCTTCCATATTAAAAATATGTAGCCAATGAACCGAGTCCATCAAACTACCAAAAACCTAAATATATATTTATACACAGAGGGCCCAGTTCCGTACTGGATATCCTGGCCCTCTGTGGGCATGGTCAGAACCGGACCATATCCATTAATCATCGGCAGGAACTCATACACAACACGTGTGTTTCGGGCCAAACATGGAGGAGTAGCCTAGTGGGGCCAAAGTGGAGGAGTAGCCTAGTGGTTGGGGCAAAGTACTTCGGGCCAGAAGGTCAGGGGTTCAAATCCCACTAGAGGACAGCAACCTTGGGCCGGAAAGACTGGGGTTTCTAGTCCCACAGGTGCTCCTTGTGGTCTTGGGCAAGCCACTTAACCCTCCATAGCCCATGTTCCCTGTAAAATAGTTCTCTGTGTGCTGTGCTTTCCTGTCTAATCAATGTGTTTATACCTCAAAAAATAATTTCCTGTCATGATTTGACAATTTCCAATCTGTAATCAAAAAACGCTGCTGATTGCTGGAAGTAGCGGTATACAAATGTATACTAAATAAAAATAAATAAATAAATAACAAACAGACCCTGCTTCAAGTGCAAAAACGCTGTGAAAGAGAGATGTCTCCGGATTCTCTTTCACAGCATTTTTGCACTTGAAGCAGGGTCTATTTGGCCTGAAACACGCGTATTGTGTATGAGTTCCTGCTGATGATTAATGGATTTTGGACAAGAAAAGCGAAGTTTAGCTACCTTAAATTTTGTTTGCTTATTTGCATTAAATGTATGCACTGATTAAAAGGGATCTCACGGACTTTGGGGTTGAGTGTTCCTTGCTCTTCTCTGGCTTGTGGGACCCGACAAAGAACAAAAAACAAAATACATTTGTTAGTGGTGTAATCAAAATACACTATTTTTGCTTGCTATTCAGACAATCCCTTTTATTTCAATAATGTTATCAGGCTTACTGGTCTGTAATTTCCAGGATCATCCCTCAAACCCTTTTTAAAAATTGGTGTTACATTGGCCATTTGCCACTCTTCAGGTACTACAACTGATTTTAATGATAGTTTACAGATTACTAATAGTAGCTCTTTCAATCTCATATTTCAGTTCTTTTAACACCGTTGGATGTATATTATCTGGTCCAGGTGCTTTGCTACTCTTCAATTTATCAAATAGTTATAATGCATCTTCCCGGTTTATCGATATTTCTTTCAGTTCTTCTGATGTATCACCTTGAAATACCATTTCCAGCATAAGTAACTGCCTTACATCTTCCTCAGTAAATACTGAAGCAAAGAATTCATTCAGTCTCTCTGCTATGGTCTTGTCCCTCTTAGTGCCCCTTTTACCCCTCTATCATCCAATAGTCCAACTGACTCTCTCACAAGTTTTTTCTATGAATGTACTTGAAAAAGTTTTTATTATGCATTTTTGCTTCCATGGCAACCTTTTTTTCAAATTCTCTCTTTGACTGTCTTATCAATGGCTTGCATTAACTTGCCAGTGCTTATGTTGTTTCACATTTTTGTCATTTGGCTCCTTTTTCCATTTCCTGAAAGATGCTTTTTTGGCTACAAGAACCTCTTGGACCTCACCTTTAAACGATGCTGGCAGTTTTTTGGCCATCCTCTCCACTTTTCTTAAGGCATGGAATACATCTGGTCTGGGCTTCCAAGATAGTATTTTTAAACAACACCCATATTTGATGTACATTTTTAACCTTTGAGTTAATTTCTGCACTATCTGTACATTGTGTTTTGAGGTGGTAAGGGAGTGGGTGTGATGAGCATGGCACAGTTAATGCAGGAATAAACATCATGTGCTAACTGTGACCCTTGCAATTAGCATGTGTTCACCTAACACTACCTCACTAGGTGGATTTAAGTGCACCCATGCTATTTGCATGCTGCATTAGGGCACAAGATTCTGCGTTAACTACTGGGAACATGCTTTCCAGGCTCCTGACAGTTCATGTGGTAGCGTTGTACCTAACATACCATGATTTTAGCACTTTTCAAAGGCATATAACTAGGTTTGCTCCTCCCTGAAAATCTGCATAAAGTAAATACTATTTGCTAAAAGCATCCAAAGAACTTACAGCTCTAGTGGTAATTTGAAAATTGCCCATGAAATATTTTTTTTAGAAATTGATGCAAGTAGAAAACTAAAACATATCCCATTATGGTCCTTTGTGTATGAACAGGCTACTTCTAATATAGCCTAAATATACATTCTGGTCCAAGGGATTTGGAATAATCAAGTCATTGCCTATGTAGAATAATTTTTTGCAACAAAACACAGGGAGGAACATTTCAAAGCTATTTTCCCAAGTAAAACTGTGAGTTACCTGTGAAAATAGCTATTTGGAAATCGCTTACCCTTTCTGCTGGTAAAGGTGCATGCATTGACCCATAGTCTGTTTTGCCAACATTGAATGAAGGAATTCCTGGGGCGAAGTTAGGGCAGTAATTGCAACAATTTACATAATTTTGCCTTTGTTTTATGTATGTGTTGTGCTAGAAAAGGTACACACAGAAAAAGGAGCTGAAGTGTTTGAGGGCACGATCCCTTAGGAAATTTTTAAAGTGAGTGTTTAACCCTTTCCAGGCCGTGTCCAAAACTCTCAGGATCCAAAATTCTGACTAAATATTCCTATCAAATGGTATATAATACATGACCATAGCAGAAGGAAAATCACTATTAGAACATATAGAATAAGACGGGTACAATTTTCCTGAAATATGCAAAAATTAACCCGGCTGCAGAATGTGGATTAAAAATTTAAAGTAGGCCTTCAAAGGGTTAAGTATAATTTCACTCTGAACACTGGTGCAAAAAATGCAAGAGAAAAGTGTCAGCAGATTGTGGAAATGAGGGCAGTATGAATATTACTCTGAAAATTGTAATGTTCTGCACAATTATTCTGTCATTTGCGCAAAGCATTGTGACATATGAACAGTTTGCAACATCAAGAATGATTTTCAAAAATATCAAAATATATTTTCACTAATGGTTTGTGAAAATTATAAGAATTGTTTTTTCCTGAAAATTTGAATGGTCATCTGTGATTGTTCACAGATTTTTGTGCTCATTTTTTCTTTTTATTTCTTATTTTATTTTTTCTGTCAAAAGTGATGATCCTGCACAGAAGCTATGCAAGAATGAAAAAAATAATTGAAATATCAGAGGAGCTAACCAGAGTAAAATTTTGTTGAAAGGGCAGCTTTCTATAAAAGATAGAAAAGTATAAATTGCTGTGCTTCCGAATAATCTCTAGTAAGGATGGTACATTTTCATAGTCCCTGATAAGGTTGCCTTTTTCTATTATTGTTCTAATAACATGGTTGCCTTAGTTACCATTTTGCATAATAATCTCTTCAGAGTAATGGTATGAGAAGCTTTGTGAGAGAGACAAGATGGGTTGTTTTAATTCTGGCTTGTGGGAAACCTGGCTAATGGCCAAGTGAGCTAAATAGCTAACTAAGATATGTAGTCACAGTATTAGGGAGACAGACAAGATGTATGAACCATTCAACATGAAAACATGGAAATAAATGATAAAGAGAAAACAAAGCCCTGATGACAACTTGGTAGTAGATCCATCTGTACCTTTGTATTATCTACTTCAGCCTGACCAGTGCATAGTGAAGTAAAACCAAACATTCTAAGCAAGATAAAGAATTAGAGAGTACTAATTTAGTTTACTAAGAATGGTCTGTGCAATATTTTTTTAGGGGTCCAATATAAACATATCATATCTACTATCACCTATTGGTCACCTTGGAGAAGAATTTGATAGGATTTGTTTAATAGCATCTTGTGTTATCTTGGATTCTGTAATCTGTCAGAGGCAAGATATTCCACTTCTCTGACACATATTGGCAAATCAGAATGCAGAAGACTTTATTATTCATGTAACAAAAACCCACCAGACATACAGACAAGGAAACAAGATAGTCTGAACAAGATCCTAGGCATCAATGAACAGATAACATATACTGTATAGGTAGTTCACAGATGAATGTGGAGCTACAAATGGGAAACACATTTTAAGAGGGTTATTTTCAGCATATTGTATCACAACCAATCCGAGTAATTCTTCTGTGCATAGAAATATGCTCGAGGCCGCGGGCCGGGTCCCGCGGCCGTCAGTAACCTGGGCCCGGGCCCGGCCTCGGCCTCCAGCGTGCGGGGTTTGCTGGGGGGGGGGGGTGGGGAGGGGGAGGGTTGAGAGGGAACGGCGAGCGCGGCGTTTGAAATCGCTCCGTCATAACGTCGGAGCGATTTCATTGGCCGGCGGTCGGCGGGGGGGCGGTGCTGTGCCGGCGAGGAGCCGCGTGGCCGTCCTTGTCTGGCCGCGGCTCCTTGGGAAACCGGACGTGTTTTTTCGGCGGTGAGGGTCCGGTGAGTTGGGTGCGTTGGGGGGGGGGGATTTTGGGGTCGCGGGGTAGGCGATTGCGGTGAGGGGGAGTGCTTCGAGGGAGGGGGCTGTTAAAAAAAAAAAATAAATAAAAAAAATACACTAAAATACAATAAAATTACTGCAAGCAGCAAGCTAAAGCCAGTACGGGTACCCGGGGGGGGGTGGCACAGGGTAGGGCAGCCCTATCATGGCTGGCTCCAGCAGAGCCAGGAGGACGTCGGGGGCTCGGGCGGGGGGTCCTCCGCGGGGATCCCGCGGGGCGGGGCGGCGCCAGGCGCCGGAGCGGGTCGCGGAGTAGTGCGGGGGGGGGCAGTAGGAAGGCGGCTAAGCGGCAGGGTGGGGCCGGGACGCGGGGGGCTCCCCCGGCCTCTGCAGGTGGTATTCATGGCTCCTGGGGAGGTGGGGAGCCCCCTGGGGGTGGGTGCAGGCCCAGGAACGAGGGAGGTTGATGGGCTGTCGGGGGGGAGGGGGGCGGAAGGGGGGGTGGTTGCGGCGAGCTTGTCTCACGGGGGTGTGGGTGATGGGGTGGATGGTACAGGAGGGGGGGCCTGGGTGGGGGCAGGCAGTAGCTGGGGCTTATGGGCCCCTATCTATGGGTTGGGGGGGGGCCGGTTGCAAGGGGGAGGGTGGCCGGCTTGGTCCCCGGTACCTGGGCAAGCTCCGGCCTGGGGGGCAGGCTGGGGGGAACCATTGGGGTGCCGGGCTTCCGGCTGTTGGGCAACCCCCCTGGGGGGCGGCAGACTGGGCGGCTGGGGGGTTAGGATCCTCTGGCGGGGCGCAGGGACAGGGTGTTGGGTGGGGGATGGGGCCGTATGGGTGGGCGCCTCCGGGGACGGGCTTTCCGCCTTTCCCGGGTGTTGGCTCCCCGTGTGTTGGCTCTCCTCTCTCGTTGCAGGTGTCGGGGTCTGCTCCGGTTCCTCCGAGTGGGTCCTCAGCGGCGGCTGTCGGAACCACGGTGATGTCTTCGACCGCTGGCCAGCTGGGCCAGTCTTCGGTGGAGCAGACGGAGTCCACTTCGGAGGCGCAGGCGACGGCGGCGCAGTTGACAGCAGGTGAGTGCTCGGGGGGTTGCGGTGGGGGGCGGTGGGGTGGTGGTGGGGCCGAGCGAGTGTGCTCCGCCGGCACGAAAAGCCAAGGCGAAGCGGAAGCACCGACGGCATCGGCGGAGGAGCACGTCGTCGTCCTCTTCGTCGTCCGGGTCCTCAGCCTCTTCCTCGGCTGACTCCACGGTTGTCCCGCAGGTGGGGGCGGGGTGCGAGGGGGCGGGGTCCGCGGTGGTCCGTTGCGCGGAATTGTGGGAGAGTGTTCCGCGCAAGTTGCGGAGGCGGATCGTAAAGCGGCGTTACCTGGATATTTTCCGGTTGTTGGAGGGGAGAAAACGTTCAGGGGAGAGCCGCAAGAAGCGTAAAGAGGACGAGAAAGTGGGGAGGGTACGGAAGGTGTCACGGAACACGTTGAATTGGACGCGGGCTTTTTTGCGGCTGGCGAGTGTATGGGGCCATGGGGACCCGAGTTGTTACGGCGAGCTTCTGGCTTACGCTGATGCCATCTTGTCGGCTTCTCAGGTGCACGAAGGTTGGGCCTGGCTCAACTATGATGAGGAGTTCCGCGACAGTATGGAGGAGAACAGGCAGTTGACGTGGGGAATGAAGGATATCAACCTTTGGCTCACGCAAATGTCGGCAAAAAGGGGTGGTGTGGGGGG
The DNA here is from genome assembly GCA_033557465.1 of Ichthyophis bannanicus. Classification (NCBI taxonomy): domain Eukaryota; kingdom Metazoa; phylum Chordata; class Amphibia; order Gymnophiona; family Ichthyophiidae; genus Ichthyophis; species Ichthyophis bannanicus. Next base: position 488,433,396 of record CM066035.1, read on the forward strand.
GGGTACGGGTCCGGGTAAGGCGGTGGGGACGGCGGCTCCGCTCGGCCAGCGGCCCTTTCGGTCAGCGGGCTCGGGGCCCGAGACGAGCAGAACGGGAGCGAGCGGTCCTGGCGGGGACCTGTGCTGGCGCTTCAATAAAACGCCCTGCCCCTTCCCGGACTGTAAGTTCCGGCACGCCTGTTCGCTTTGCGGCACCGGTCACTCGGCCGTCAAGTGCAGCCGCCGAGCGGTGCCTGGGACGGCGGCGGCCAGTAAGTGACGGGAATGCAGAGGGGCTAGCGCCTACCCCCATTAAGAGGCGGGCGCTGCAGCCGTGGCTAGAGCTTTATGCGGCTACCAGACATGGCAAGGCGGGGTCGATGTTATGGGCGGGTTTTCCGAGGGCTTTCGTATCCCAGTGCGGGGGGCGGTTCAGGGGTTGGAACGGGGGAATGCGGTATCGGTGAGGCGGTTGGGGGAGGTGGCCCGGGGAAAGATTGCGGCGGAGCGTGCTCTAGGCAGAGTGGCTGGGCCGTTTGAACGGCCCCCCTTCTCGCCTTTTATCGTATCGCCGCTGGGGGTCATCCCGAAGAAGGAGCCGGGGCGGTATCGGCTGATCCATAATCTTTCTTGCCCCCTCGGTGCTTCGGTGAACGACCATATCCCGCGTGAGCTGTGCTCGGTGCGATATGCGTCCTTTGATGAGGCATTGGAGCTGGTGCGACAATGTGGAAAAGGGGCCCTGTTGGCGAAGGTGGACATTGAGTCAGCCTTTCGTCTCCTGCCGGTACACCCGTCCGCTTTCCCCTTGCTCGGATTTCGTTTTGACAATCAGTACTACTATGACAAATGCATGCCCATGGGCTGTGCGATTTCGTGTGCCTACTTTGAAGCCTTTAGCTCTTTCTTGCACTGGGTGCTGGTGCGGATGTCTGGGCGGCGGACTATAGTGCATTATCTTGATGACTTCTTGTTTGTCGGGCCGGCCCAGTCCGACGTGTGCGGATCTTTGCTGGGGCTTTTCCAAGGCTTGGCGGCTGATTTTGGCATCCCGTTGGCAGAGGGTAAGACGGTCGGACCGGTGACTCGTATCTCCTTTCTGGGGATAGAGATTGATTCGATTGAGTTTGTGGTCCGGTTGCCTGCGGATAAGGTAGAGCGGGCTGCGGCTCTTGGTGGCGGCGGTCGGTTCCGCTGCAAAGGTGACTTTGACCGAGCTTCAAAGTTTAGTTGGTCACCTGAATTTTGCATGTCGGGTCATTGCTATGGGGCGGCCCTTTGCGCGAAGATTATCTTTGGCGATGGCCGGGGTCCGATGTGGGCATCATCGCATCCGAGTCACTGCGGGGATGCGAGCCGATCTGCGCGTTTGGGATGCGTTTCTGGCGGACTACAATGGTTGCTCGTTGTTACAGTCCGGGGAGATTTCCAACCGGGATCTGGAATTGTTTTCAGATGCAGCCGGTGGTTCGGGCATGGGATTGTATTTCCAGGGCGCGTGGTGTGCTGTGCCGTGGCCCGCATCGTGGCTTTCGGGTGGTTTGACGCGCAACGTGACGTTCCTCGAATTATTTCCGATCGTGGTGGCCTTATGGCTGTGGCCGGAGAGAGGTTACGGGACAGGCGGGTTGTTTTCTGGTGTGATAATGCTGCAGTGGTGCAAGTCATTATCGCCATTCTCCCAAGTGTCCACGGGTAGCAGCGTTGATGCGGGTGTTTGTGCTGGCTTGTCTTCGTCTTAATATCACGGCTCGGGCTCGTCATGTGCCGGGCGTGTCAGAATGGGATTGCTGATGCTTTGTCTCGTTTCCAGTGGGAGCGGTTTCGGGAATTGGCACCGTGGGCGGACGGGGACCGCGCGGTGGTGCCGGAGCACCTTTGGCAGCTTGGGACGCCGGAATGATCTCGTTGCTGCGTTCTTCCCTGGCTCCAGGTACGTGGAAAGCCTATCTGCGGGGGTATGCACGGGTTCGTGAGTTTCTGTGGGGAAGGGGCTGGAGGGTGGCAGCGTCGGGGACCTTTTGGCAGGGTCTTTCATAGTCTGGGCGAAGGAGTCTGGTTGGTCCCGGTCAGCGGCACGGGCGGCTTTGGTCGGTTTCTCCTTCTTTTGCAGGGTGGCGGGTTGGGGCAATCCGGGCACTTCGTATGTAGTGAAGCGGCTCTTAGCCGGTTGGGCTCGAGTGCAGCCCCCTGCATCGGATTGGCGTCGTCCCGTGTCCGCATGACTTGCTGCTGCGTATTTGGGGCGTCTTGCCCGAGGTTGCGGCTTCCGCGTTGGAGGCCGTCCTGTTCCGGGCGTTGTTTGTCACAGCATTCTTTGGGGCCTTTCGAGTTAGCGAACTGGTCCCCCAGGCGGGCGGGCGGGGGGTCGGGTAGGGTTGCAGGAGCACCAGGTGGACCTGCAGGAGCAGTTGGTTCGGATATTTCTGGATCGCTCGAAAACTGACCCGCAGGGGCGGGGGCGGTGGGTGCTGTTGCGGGCCATCCCTGGTCTGGAATCTTGTCCGGTTGCAGAACTTGTTGATGTACCGGCGTCAGCGTCGGTGGGGGCTGGCTGTTTCTTTTGTCATGAGGACGGTTTCGGCCGTCACCCAGTTTCAATTCACTGCGGTCTTCCGCCTGGCCTTGAGGCGGTTGGGCGTCGACGAGCGCGGGTACGCTTCTCATTCCTTTCGGATTGGTGCGGCGACCAGTGCTGCGGCCGTGGGCCTCGGGGGTGAGGTGATTCAACGCATCGGGCGTTGGAGCTCCAGGGCTTACACGGGTTATGTGCGCCCAGAACAGTTGTGAACTGCAGGGGCGTCGGGGGGAGGGGTGTGGGGGGGGTATTAATGCTGTGTTTCTTTTCCAGGTGTTCAGTCAAGCGTGCCGACCGGGAGTGCTGCACGGGGCCCGCCAGGCGTATGGTGGCTTCTGGGACATTCCTTCGTCTATTGGGCGGAACGCAGAGCATCAACTCGTCCGCTGGGTCTACACCTGGGCTTGGAGTCCTGTAATTTCCGGCTGGTGTGGCTCGGCCAGCGGGGCATGCGTTGGTGGCAGCTACTTCCAGTGGTTCGAGAGCACGCGGAGAGGCGGCGGCTGCCGTTGGGACTTCTGATACACCTAGGAGGCAATGATCTTTCCGGTTGGACGTGCCGGCAACTTATTCGTGCTGTACAATGGGATCTGCGGGCGATGCAGGAGCAGTGGCCGGACTTGGCGATTGTGTGGTCGGACATCATCTCGCGGCCGGCCTGCTTGTCGCAGCGGCGGTGGTCGAGAGGGCTAGCCAAGATCAACAGGCAGATCGGCCGGTGGTTGCAGCAGGCTGGCGGGTGGCAGGTCCAGCACCCTTGGGCGGACCCCCGGTGCGCTGGACTGTATCGTACCGACGGGGTACACTTGTCCCCGGTTGGCCAGGACTTATTGCTCAATGATTGGCAAGAAGCTTTGGAACTGATTGGTCGCAGCTTTATGGGGGGGGCGGTGCGAGGATAGTTTATACCTCGCACCGGTGGCGGGGTACAGAGTCTGCGCTCGCAGGAGCGGCGCAGGCTTGACCTGGTTATGAGCAGTGGGGGGCGAAATGCTCCTTGGGGGTGGGGCGAGACAGCCCGGTTGGGGGTCTCGACCCGGTAGTGGGGGGGTGGGAGCCGGCCTTTGCTACTAGGATGGCGAGGCAGGCGGCGGGGTTTGGGGGGAGGAGGATGCTCCGCCTTGCTACTAAGTTGGCAGGTGGGGGGGCATCCTCCGGTAAAGGGGTGCGGGGCTGGGTTATGTTTAATTGTTATTCAGGCCCTTTTGGCGGTTTACAAGTTGTAAATAAAGCTGCGACCAAAATGTTTGTACCAAATACAGTTGTTTGTGATTTTGTTGGGGGGGGGGGGTGAGGTACTCGAGGGGCTGTGTATTGATGTGGTCGGAGGCGAGGAGGGCTTCCGGGTTACCAGAGTTACTATAATCTTTCCTTTTCCTGCCCTCCATGTCCCACTTCCATCCAGGGCCAGCCCGTCCATTGTGCGAGAATGTTGTTTGCACAGGGCCTCACGCTTCAAGGGGCCCTGCGCGTACTTCGTTCTGCACATGGTGTACGGTTTAAAGGGCTGGCTTCAGAGGGAGCTGGGGAGGCCCGAGGCCCCGGCTCACCTCTGCACAGCTGCCAGAGTGAAGAATGGCATGTTCCTTCACTCTGGCAACTCTGTTCTCGTGAAGCACACTGAGTGCCGGGAAACAGAAAATACCCTTTTACCTTTCCCAGTACTCAGCGCGCTTCACATAAACACAGCTGCCAGAGTGAAGGAACACATCGCTATTCACTCTGGGGGCCGTGTAGAGGTGAGCCGGGCCTTCATGCCTCCCCAACTCCCTCTGAAGACAGTCAGACAGGCGTGGGAGTCTTCGGGGGGGGGGGGGGGCTAGAATAGCCCTGGAAATATGAGGGCTAGGACTGGAAATGGGCTGATTGGGGGGGGCCCGGACTGGAAATGGGGGGGCTAAGACTTGAAACACGCTGATGGGCTAAGATAGGCTGGAAATAGCTGATGGGGGGAGGGGTAAAACTAGAAGTGGACTGATTGGGGGGCTAGAACTGGAAATGAGCTAATTGGAAGGACTTGGACTGCAAATAGGCTGATGGGGGCTAGGACTTGAAATGATGGGGGCTAGGACTTGAAATGGGCTGATGGGGGGCTAGGATAGGATGGGAAATGGCTGATGGGGGGACTAGGACTGAAAATTGGCTGATTGGCGGGGCTTGGAATGGAAATGGGCTGATAGGGGGCCAGGACTGGAAATGGACTGATTGGGAGTGCTTAGACTTAAAATGGACTGATGGGGGGCTAGGATAGGACTGGAAATGGTCTGATGGGGAGCTAGGACTGGAAATGGACTGATTGGGAGTGCTTAGACTTGAAATGGACTGATGGGGGGCTAGGATAGGATTGGAAATGGCTGATGGGGGGCTAGGATTGGAAATGGGCCGATGGGGGGGGGGCTAGTACTGGAAATGGGCTGATGAAAGAGAAATAAAGAAAGAGATGGGGGGGGCGGAGCCTGATGTCCAGCGGGTAGGACGCTTTGCGTTGAAGCTCCCGAGAGGCCTACTTAGAATCCTGACTTAATACCTATACAAATTTACTATTTCGCTCCGAGCTGACCGGGGCACCTCGGGGGGGATGGCAGCCCATAAACCAGCGCGCTTGGACTTCGGGTCTCCTTCTTCTTCTCACGGAAAACGCTCCAAAACAGAGGTGTCCTCCCCACAGAAGATGGTCCCATTTCGTGAAAACCCCGAAATGCACCTGGAGATTTTGGAGGAAATACGCGGCGTGAAGGAATTGGTGCAGTCCAATGGAGAAGCGCTTCGAGCCATGCGAGAAGACTTTGGAGTGCTCCAGGACCGACTTGAAAGTCTTTCATTACGGCAGGACAACATGGCGGGGGTCCTCGACTCGCACGAGGTGCGCTTGGGCAAACTGGACAAGGCTGAGCGCCAGATACAGAATCTTCAAAAGGAGTTAGAAGATAGCAATAATCGAGCCCGTCGCAACAATGTGAGGCTCCTCGGACTGCCGGAGGGGGTGGAAGCAGGAGATATAAGAGAATTCTTGCTCAAAACTCTTCCCTCCTTGCTGAAGATCACTTTTCACAGAGAACTGGAAATCGATCGCGCACACCGTGTTCCTGCCCACATGGCGCTCAACCGCACGACCCCCCGGCCTATTATCTTTAGCTTGCTACGATATCAACAAGTGGAACAAATTTTACATGCTGCCCGAGCGAATCATCATTTGGAATTTGAAGGTCGTAAGGTCTCCTTCTTTCCTGATTTGGCAAAGCCTACCGTTGACCGTCGGAAGAAACTCCTTGCTTTTCGCCCTCGACTTCAACAGCTACAGGCTCGCTTTGGCCTGTTGTATCCAGCGAAGCTCCGAGTGACTCTCCACAACCAAACCAGGACGTTCGAAGATCCTGATCTACTATCAACATTTTTAGACTCCAAAGAAGCAGAGCAGATGCGCTAATCCCAAATCTTGGACTCTTATCTGCCGGCTCTATCCGCCATTTTGAAGGGCCCGATGCGGCGGTCATAGCCAAGCACAGAAATAGCCTGGACTTTCTTTCTTTCTCTATATGACTTTTGTTTTTTTTTGGTCTCCTATCCCTTCATGATGTGTGCCTCGGTCGGATTCGGAGCACGCACAGTCCTACAGGTTATGTGTTTTTTCAATTTAGGCCTTCTCTGGGGTTTCTCCCCGCAGACACATGGTCGCCAGTAATTTTGGGGTTTTGCTTCTCCTCTACCGTACTGCGGTTTTCTTTGTTAATGTGGGGCGCTTCATTGTATTATATTAGCTTATTTTTCCTATGTCATGTGTACAGCCAGATACAGTCAGTTTGAGGGATATAGTGAAATTATGTGTGCTATCATGCTCAGAATTTTTAACTTTTCTGAATGGCCTTATGTAAAATCTTATCATTCACCGTCAAAGGCATTAATGGTCCACTCAAAGGAAAGAAAATCCTTATCTATCTTTGCCTTGTGCATGTTGATTTAGTGTTTCTTCAGGAAACGCATTTAAACTCTGCTGAAACACTGAAACTCAATGCTAAGCCTCACAGGGTAGCTGCCTATTCTCCCACCGTTTCCAAATGGTACGGGATAACCATTCTGGTTAAGAAGTCTTTGCATGCTACTGTACCTGATATTAGCGCTGACAAGGAGGGTAGATGGGCCCGTGTATACCTTGAGGTTGGAGATAGTGAATTCACGTGTATTTGCATTATGCCCCGAATGTGGACAACCCTGCTTACTATGCAAGTATTGCGCAGTTGGCCTTGGCCTCTGCCAATGCTCCATTAATACTTGGTGGCGATTTTACTCAAGTGTTCCCTTAATCTTTTCTTCTCAAACAAGGTGCTCGTTGGTTGGAAGATCCAGTACCGAGTAGACCTGTGTGGCTAGATATAGAAGCGGGCCTTTGCAAACCGATTCCTCTTACCTTTTTTCCCTGGTATGACTCTCCCATCAGACTCCTACTATCTACCAATGCTTTTAGACACTTTAGGTGCCTTTAATACTCTTATGCAATCTTTAGACTCCCGACTCTGGTCAGTGCAACTTCAGCATCGCCTTCGGAGCGCTAGAGTACTCCCGCCATCGGCATTCCCTACATAAGGTTGATTGGAGACTTTCCGATCTCTCGGTAGTTTACCGGGTGTAGCATCCAATTTTACTAAACCTTATGTAATGCTATAACTAGAGATACCCCTATAGCGCAGAAAGTATGGGAGAGAGAATTGCATGTGACTTTGACCTCGGAGCAATGGAGCCTTATCTGGAGTAGAGGGACACGGGTTCCCGATCCGCCTCACTCACTCAGGCCCTCTTCTTTCTAGCCCACCGGTGGTTTTTTTTTTTTTTTTTTTACACTTCTCACAGATTAGACAAATGGAACACTACTCAGGGCAATGGTTGCTGTACATGTCCTGCGGCCATTGGTTCATTGCCTCATGTTATGCATGAATATCCCGCACTACAGTATTACTGGCGTCGGGTCTGGGGTCGTATTTAGTCTATCTCGCACTCTCAGGAGCCCCTTTCTTGGAGGATAGTGGGACTTCGCCCAATTGCGGGGATCCCCTCTCTCCCAAAAATGGCTTATCTCCTTTCGAACTTTATGCTTGGCATTGCTATTTCCCTAATTAAGTAATACTGGAAAATTAGCTCCCATCTGAGCCCCAATGAATGGTGGAATCATGCCTGTATTTACAGTAAATATGAACAAATACTTCGTCTGTTCGCTTCCTCCGTTCAGACTCCTTCTCATTGGTCTCAATGAAGCTGCTCAATGACTATGTACATTTTGCTAAATGCTCTCATCTGACTGTCTAACTTTGTATATATCTCTGTCCCATGATCATGCTGTATCGTAGATACTCTTTTGATCGTTTGATGTATAATCACTGTTAATTGGAAGCGCTCACATGCTGATATAATCGGGTAGAGAAGAAGCATCGGGGTGGGGGGTAATGGGTTTCCTTTTCCTTATTGTATACCTGTTTTGTCTCTTTTGGTGTGTTGTTTCTTTTGTTTGTTGCAAAATGAAAATAAAAGTTTAAAAAAAAAAAAAAGAAAGAGATGGAGGAAAAAGCAAAAGGGGAAAGTTCAGTATGTTAAAGCAGATTTTTAGAGAGAATGGAAAAAAACTAGAAGAGAGAAGAAAGGACAAATGGACAGCAGACAATGGAGAGTTAGCAGAAGACACAAAGAAACCAGAAGAAAGTGACTGGAACAATTACAACTGAAAAATAAAATGCACAAATAACAAACAGTAGAAAAATATGTTTTTTTATCTTGAATTTATTAACTGGAATATGTCAGCTCTGGGAAATGTGCATCGCTAACATCTTTGCTTTTTGTTTAGTACAAGAGGAAATTAATTTACAGTTTTATTTCTCCAGTGTTGTTGTACATTACAAGTTTGGCTTTTGGGATTCCCAGTTTAATTATTGTCTTCCTATTTCTAAATTGTGATCCCTTCTTCTTTGTTTGGTGACAGTCTATGTTCTGCACTTGTAACTGAGCTGAGTTATTTTATTCATGTAGTTTCTATTTGACAATGCTTCTCTTTACCCAGTAGGAGATGTTGTGTTATTCTCTGAGATGTATTAATTTAATATTTGCAGTGTTACCTTTTGATAGGTAGGGTTATGGTTGTATGGTTGTAGGCATTTGATATACTGCCCTTTACTTATGCATCAGAGCAGTTTACACATATATGCTAACAGGTACTTTTTATTCCCTTGTCCCCGAAGGGCTCACAATCTAAGTGTACCTGAGACAATGGAGGGTTAAGTGGCTTGCCCAAGGCCACAAGGAGCAGCTATGGGACCAGAGACCTCAGTCCCTCCAGCCTGAGGTTACTTGTCCCCATGTGGGAATTGAACCCCTGGCCCTCCGGCCTGAGGTAACCATCCCAACCACTGAGCCACTCCTCCCTCCCATTTGGTGCTTTTTGAGTTCTGGTAGTGCTGTTATGATATGGCGGGTTTGCTATGGGTTCTAAATGGGCAGTGTTTATAGCACTTCCTAATGTGCCTGGCAGTTGGCACTGCAGTATAGTAATGTAGAAATACAGTAGTCTTTCTTTATCCAGACAATCATTAAGAGGCACGTTTACTAAAAGTTAGCGCACACTAACATTATGCAAATATTTATGCAATTGAGGACCATTATGCAAATGAGACCCCACAATGAGTCTCCGCACAAGGTCCCACACCCCACTTGGGCCGCCCCTGATTCCATCTCTCCCATCTCTCTCTATCCCTTTCCATATCTATCTCTTCCTCCAAGCCTATCCCAGCTTTCTATTTCATTTTCTTATCATGCAAATTATTTCATTTATATTTTCTTCCCACCTTTCTATCTTCCTCCCTCCATTCTCCATCTTTCAACTATTGTTCTTATCCCTTCATCTTCTGTCTAAAGAACATCTTTCTCATCAATCCATTTATGTAAATCAGTTTCCCAAAATTTCATCTCTTATACTCTGACCATATTCCTCCATGTGTTTTCTGTTGTTCCATATCCCTCAATCTCTCTTGCCCTCTTCCCAGTCTCTCCATGCCCCTCTTTTAATTACACTGTGATTTATCTCTACATTTCCATCTGTTAATATATCTGTTAATATTTTAAAGTAGTTGCCGACTTTAGTGGCTTCAGCAATGCCAAATCCAGAAGGTATGATGTTTGGGTCCTAAATTAGAAGTTTACAATATTTATATAATTACATTCTATTTCCCAACATTTTGCCAAAACTAGATGAGATTCTGGTTAGGGATGTGCAAGAAAAACTGTTTTATTCTAGTCCTGTTTAATTGCCATAGCAGAAGTCTGGATGGCTTAGTTTCATGCTTATTACAATGGTGCTTAGTCAGTCTCATATAATAAGCTGTGTGTGAGCTCTTCAGAGCATTACATTCCCCTCTACAAGTATCAGATCATAGAGTGTTACATCCTTCTTAGTCCGTTTATGCTCAGCATTCAGATGTGCCAATTGAATTTCAAAAGATACAATTTTCTCTAGTCTCTGCTTCTTAAAAGTGGAAGAAATAGAGGTGTTCTGCTCTCTAAGATAAAGCTCCCAGAGATAAGCTTCCTTCCCATAATTAAATTTTCCATATTCATTCCATAACATGATCCGTTTCTACATAAACTCTGCATTACTCAGTAAGTAACTTCCTTTGTGTAAAGTGTAAATATGTATATAAGCACCTTGTGTAAAGTCCTAACCTCAATCAACTGTAAATCTGTAACCCTTCTTATGTGTGATATTCGCCTCACTAATCGAATTGTACCTACCCCTAATTACTGGCCAGTACAACCAGCCTTACCTTGTTTTGCAACCGCTGCTGATCACTGGAAGCAGCGGGATACAAATTTGTACATAAATAAATAAATAAATAATAAATAAGTATCTGTTCATGGACATCTCCTCAGAAGAATATCATCTATGAGCCCCTCCAAAGCTAAAGCAGCAGAAGCATGGTCTGAGATCAGAATAAAGCTAATATTGCAGGACTTTAGATCACAGAGAGTGTCTAAAATAATAAAGCAGAAATCAATATATTTATTTATTTATTTATTTATTTAACATTTCTTATGAATATGATTTATATTTATGTGTTGCTGCATGTTCCCAAAACAAGTGAAAATACAAAAACCTTCTGTGAATTGTAAGAGACTATTCTAATAAGGGACCATCAAAATTAGAGCTGCTGTGCATGACAGACTTTGGCACAAAAATTGCTTATTCTATCAGTCATCTGTCCATAAAGTATATGTAAATTTTGTCCTTTGTACTTAAAACCAAAGTCTAACATTACACAGTCCTGATATACACACATAACATTGGTAGAACACATTTCCTGTTCTTTGTAAATACAGTGCAGGCTCTGTCACACTGTATAAGTTATTCTTTGATGTAAACCGCACTGATTCTAAAGAGCGTGGTATAGAAAAGACATTAAATAAATAAATAAATAAATAAAAATATGAAAATAGTTACTGGCATCTTTATAATGCAGTTCAGTACTTATCGTAAAAAAGGATGCAGATCGTCTTCTATCATAAAGATGCAGGGAAAGCAGCGGCATGTTGGATTATGTGGAGAGAACCGTGATGGCATGCTGAAATTGATGGTTTTGGATTTCAACTCACTCGGCTCCTGATGCAGATATCAAAACCAAAGTACAAGGCTGGGCCAGAAAAAATAGTGGTGACTGGATTTCAGACATTTCTATAGCATCACTAGGGTGGAAGATGTCCAACCTCCTTTTTCAGATAAGTGCTGAACTGAATTACAAATGTCACAGAAATGATTTTCATGTGTGTGTTACCAACATTTTCAAGCTATTAAGTGTGTGTAGAAGGACTGTGTTATGATGTATTTTAGTTTTAAGTGTAATAGCCAAAGATTTGCATATACTTAATGTAACTGATGACTGATATTATGAGCCATTATAGTGCCATAATCTATCATGTGTAGAAGCTCAAATATGATGGTCCGTTATTAGAAAAGTCCCTTACAATTCAAAGAAGGTTTTTGCATTTTCAGTTGTTGTGTGTTCCTTTTGTTTTGGGAGATTGTATTTGTGTGTTTCCAAAACAAAGCATCCTGCAGCTTCAGTTCCTACAGGTACAGTATGGAACCCTTCAGAAGTTTTTGTTTGGTGTCAGACCTGTACAAAGTCCAGATTGTATGGTTGGGTGGTATATTTATAAAATTATTCCCACATGTATGAAGCCACACACATGTATAATTGAACTGTTCAGAAGGATGTATCCTTGAAGAATACTAGCAAAAGAGGGAAGATAGGACATCCCAACAGAGAGGTTTCAATAAAGATAAAAGTACCTGATGCCTTTAATACAGAGCAAATAAAGCTGAAAGATTCCAAATTACCCCTGTCTACTGATAACCAGATTAATATGAATAAAATACAACCTCTAAAATGTCTGTATGCAAATGCTAGAAGTCTAAAAAAATAAGATGGGAGAGTTAGGATATATAGCACTATATGAGAGGTTAGATATGATTGGTATCTCAGAGAGCTGGTGGAAGAAAGACAACCAGTAGGACACTGTCATACCTGGTTACAAACTATTGGGGCTTGTTTACAAAGCCGCGGTAGCGATTCGCGATTGTTATCGGAGCCGCGGCCCCATTGAAATCAATGGGGCCGTGGCTCCGATAACGATCGCGAACTGCTACCACGGCTTTGTAAACAAGCCCCTATAATGTAGATGAAATTGGTGGAGGGGTTGCTCTCTATGTTAGAGAGGGCATTAAGTCATATAGGATTAAAATTTCACAGGAAACAAAATACACTGCAGAATCTCTATGGGATAGAAAATCCATGTAAAAAGGGGAATGCAATGGCAGTAGAGATGTACTACTGACCGCCTGGCCAGAATGAACAGATGGATGATGAAATGCTAAAAGAAATCAGGGAAGCTAACAAAGGTTACAATAAAGTAATACTAATGGGCGATTCAATTACCCCAGTATCGACTGGGTTGGTGTCATGGCAGGACCCAGGCTAGGGAGATAAAATTTCTAGATGAAATAAATGACTGCTTCTTGGAGCAGCTGGTTTATGAACCACAAGAGGGGAAGCTATTTTGGACCTAGTCCTTAGTGGAACACAGGATCTAGTGCAAGAGATAAGAGTGTCAGGCCTACTCAGCAGCAGTGATCATAGCATGATCACATTTGATTTAATAAATGGAGGAAGGATGGCAAGGAAATCCACAGTACTACCTTTTAACTTTCAAAAGGGAGACTATGATAAAATGAGGAAAACTGTTACGAAAAAACTAAAAGAAGCAGCTGAAAATGTTAACGATTTATATCAAGAATGGGCATTGTTCAAAAATAATATCTTGGAAGCCCAGACCAGCTGTATTCCATGCTTAAAGAAAAGTGGAAGGTCAAAATCTGCCAGCATGGCTTAAAGGTGAGGTCAGAGAGGCTGTTTTAGCCAAAAAAGCATCCTTCAGGAAATGGAAAAAAAAAGGAGACAAATGACAAAAACTGGAAACAAAACAAGCACTGGAAAGTTAGATGCAAGGCACTGATAAGGCAGGGAGAAAGAGAATTTGAAAAGAAGATTTTCATGGACGCAAAAACAAATAATAAAAACATTTTCAAGTACATTTGTAGCAAAAAACCTGTGAGAGAGACAATTGAAGCATTATATGATAGAGGGGTTAAAAGAGGCACTAAGAGGAGACTAGGCCATACAGGAGAGACTGAATGAATTATTTGCTTCAGTCTTTACTGAAGAAGATGTAGGAAACTTACCCATGCCTGAAATGGAATTTAAAGGTGATGCATTGGAAGAATTGAAAGAAATATCAATAAACTGGGAAGATGTAATACAACTATTTGAAAAACTGGAGCAGCAAATCACCTGGACTGGATGATATACATCTGAGGGTGTTGAAAAAAGTGAAATATGAGATTGCAGACCTACTATTAGTTTTCTGTGAACTATCATTAAAATCATCTGTAGTACCTGAAGATTGACAAATGGCCAATGTAACCCCAATTTTTTAATCCAGAAAACTACAGACTGGTGAGCCTGATGTCTGTACTGAGCAAAATGATAGAAACCCTTTAAAGATCAAAATCACTGAACATGTAGATAGTCATGGTATAATAGGAGAAAGCCAACATGGATTTAGCCAAGGTAGGTCTTGTCTTAATAAACCGTAATAAATTTTGAAGGTGTAAATAAACAGATAGACAAAGGTGAGCTGGTTGATTTAAAGCCCAATCCCAGAAAGGGCACGTCCGGGACGTCTGGATGCCCCCAAGCAGAACAGGCCTGTTACGACCCGATTCTGCACCTTGGGAGCCAGACGTTCTCGGGGGTGCAGGATTGTGCCCGATGTGACGGCCCAATGTGCCCCTTCATCCCTGCAGGGTCATCCTCCCCATATGCCATTCAGGCCACCGCAGCACTGACTCCCGTTTCCCCACCACCTGACCCTCGGAGGGGCTGCCGGGGCCCGAATCATGTTGCGGGATGCTACTGTAGCTGCTCCCGGCCTTGAGGCGGGTTCCTGGGTCTGATTGGTGACTTTTCAGCTGCTTATTTCACCTCTGCAGTGGAATAAGCAGCATGTCTGACCCATCCACACGCAGGACGTAAAGGGCCATGACAGGAATCGGCCCTGAACATCCTGCTGCTGTGCGGTCTGCCCATATTCCACCCCCTCCCACCCCCCTCCGGCTTACCACACACTGCTGCTCTTGGCGTGTGGAGGGAGTGTGTTGTGGAATATGGCTGGGATGGATAGCAGGGCTGCAGTTCCCACCAGAATATACAGCCCCACTATCTACCTCACAGAATAGGGCCCATAATTAAGATATCTGGATTTTTGGAAAGCTTTTGACAAGGTCCCTCAATGAGAGACGCGTGACTAAATTAAAAAGCCATGGGATAGGAGGCAGTGTACTATTGTGGATTGGAAACTGGTTAAAAGATAGAAAGCAGAGAGTAGGGCTAAATGGCCAATTTTCTGAATGGAGAAAAGTGAATAGTGGAGTACTTCAGGGATTTGTGCTGGGTCCGCTGCTTTTTAACATATTAGAGGAATGTATATTCAAATGGCAAAGGAAATTTAATGTGGACAAGTGCAAAGTTATGCACCAAGAAAGAACAACCCAAACTATGGTTACACAATGCAAGGTTCTACATTAGGAACCACAACCCAGGACAAAGATTTAAGCATCATTATGGATAACACGTTGAAACCCTCCACCCAGGGTGCAGCGGTGGCCAAGAAAGCAAATAGAATGCTAGGTATCATAAGGAATGGAACAGAGAATAAAACCAAGGATATTAGAATGCCTTTGTATCGTTCCATTGTGCGATCCCACCTTGAAAATTGTGTGCAATTCTGGTTGCCGTTTCTTAAGTTTATAGCAGAATTAGAAAAGTACAAAGAAGAGCCACCAAAATGGTAAAGGGGATGAAGAGAGACTAAAAAGGTTAGGACTCTTCAACCTGGAAAAGAGATGGCTGAGGGGAGATATTGATAGATGTCTATAATTAATGAATGGAGGGAAACACATAAATGTAGATCGATTAATGCCATCAAAAGTAGAAAGACTAGGGGACATGCAATGAAGCTACGATGTAACCTCCTTAAGACTAATTAGAGAAATATTTTTTTACAAAACATGCAATCAAACTCTGGAATGCGTTATCGGAGGATGTAGTAAAAACTGTTAGTGTAACTAGATTTAAAAAAGGTTTGGACAAGTTCCTGGAGGAAAAGACCATAAGTCATTATTAAAGAGGACCCAGGAAATACACTGCTTTCCCCAGGAAAAGCATTGTGGAAGCTATGTACCTTTTTGTGAACCTGCTAGGTACTTATGACTTAGATTGGCCACTGCTGGAAACAGGATACTGGGCTTGATGGACCTTGGTCTGACCCAGTATGGCATATCTTATGCTCTTATGTTTTTTCACCGTTGCCTTATCTACCTGTTTAGCTACTTTAAGATATTACCGATCAGTGTAAAAGTGCACACTTTGACATGAATGCATGTACTGAGCCAATAGGTGTAGCAGGGCCATGGTCTGGGCAGAATGCAGACAGAATTTTCACATACCACGTAGTTTATACAATATCTTAATCCAGTGGCTGATGAGCCTTCAAGACAGGTTTGGGAGCTACTGCCTTAATCTATGCACACACACACGCATATATATATAAACAGTAGGCCCGATTCCAGTGTGGATGTAGAAGCCCTGTGTGCGCCTGGCCGGAACCGGACACACAGAGGGCGTCACGATTCTGATCCCGTGGGGCACATCTAGCCCCTCAGGATCAGAATTGCGAATAGCCTTGTGTGTGCAGGCTGGGACTGTGATTCAGCCTGGCCTGCACATACAGGACATGCCCGACTAACTCAGTCAGGGCTTTTAAATGGATCCACAGCTTCATGGCAGCCGGTAGCCATGGCAATGTATCTCCATTTAAAAGCCGCGATCCCGGCCACTTGCTTCTGCACTGCATTCCACGCAGCCCGACCCCTGATCCGGCCACATACGGCTAGTGTCGGGCTATGGAGAATGTCCTCGCCCCCCGCCCCCCCGCCTCATCTGCACCCCGGGCCCACCAATCCACTCCGTCCAAGGAAATTATTCCACCCTGGAGGTGGAATAACTTCCTCATACAAGTTTCCGGCCCTGGACATAAAGGGCCAACATTAGATTCGGCCCTGTATGTCCAGGGCCGGTGACCACCCACCGCCCATCTTAACTCTGCCCCCATCTACCTTCCCCGTACAACCGGCGGGGAGGCCCATGAATAAGAAGGATGGCTGTCCCCTTGGGACGTCCATCACTGCTATTCAGGGGACAGAATAACCACCAGTGTATATCATGGACTGCCTAAAGAACAAACCAATCAGTACTAGAGGAGATCAAACCTAAGCTTTACTTAGAAGCTCATATGATAAGACTTTGACATTCATACTTTTGGACACATCATGCGAAGAGAGAAAGACATAATACTTGGCAGGGTAGAAAGTCAATGTAAAAGAGGAATGCTGGTAATGAGATGGATCGATACAATAACAGCAGCTATAGAAACCACTCTAGCAACAATGAATTGCTTGGCTAAAGACTGAACAAAGGGGTTGGGGCCACTTGGCAACAGTGATCATAGCATGATCACGTTTGATTTAATTAATGGAGGAGGGATGGTAAGGAAATTCACATTACTACCTTTTAACTTTTGAAAGGGAGACTATGATAAAATGAGGAAATAGTTAAAAAAAAACCTAAAAGGAGCAGTTGCAAAGGTTAAAGACTTACATTAAGCTTGGGTGTTGTTTAAAAATACTAACTAGAAAGGCCAGACCAGCTGTATTCTACCCATTAAGAAAAGTGGAAGAAAGTCCAAAAAACTGCCAGCATTGTTTAAAGGTGAAGTCAGAGAGACTGCTGTTGCCAAAAAATCATCTTTCTGGAAATGGAAAAAAGAGCCAAATCATGAAAACTGGAAACAGCACAAGCACTGGCAACTTAAATGCAAGGCACTGATAAGGCAGGCAAAGAGAGAATTTGAGAAGAAGCTTGCTATGGAAGCAAAAATGCATAAAAAAGACTTTTTCAAGTACATTCGTAGCAAAAATTGTAAAAAGCCAGTGGAGGGCAGGGACCATGGCCTCTGTGTTAAAACAGGATAACTTTATTGGAGACCCAACTTTAGAAGTTTCGGCCTTAGGCCTTCGTCAGGGGTCTAAAACAGACACATAAACACACAGTTAAAACGTATAAAATATTATACTCGTATAACAAAAATAAAAATGTTTAGAAAAAATGTGTATAAAAGAAACAAAATTAAAATGCATTACCAGGGGGTACAAAATGCTAAGCATTGTGCTCGTCCAGAAGGGCGGAACAATTCCACTCTTCCCAGTCTAAAATAATAAACAGACAGATAAAAAATATATATTGAATGCACAAACAGTATGAAAGAGGAAAAGAGAAAAATATGCCAGCATTAATGGTAACAGATAAAACAGCCAATAAATAATAGAACTACCAAACAACAACAGTAACATGTATTGATACATTACAATATGCACAAAAGGTTGTAAAAACAATAAAAATAAGAAATATAAAAAAAAGAAATATATGGTGTTAAGCCATAAATCTATAAATATAAAAAGACAAACACTTAAGATCAATAACAGTGTGTAGATGATATTAAACATTTTATAAAGAAAGACAACGTGGCAAAATAGAACATGTTGTGAATAAGTCCATTAAAAAATGACTTAAAAAACATCACAAGGGAAAACATCTCTAAAGTACTGAAAATGAGAAGTGGCTAAGTCTGTATGTAATTGTTATTGCAAAAATATATGACGGTGACCGGAAAGGTGGAGGGCAATGTTAGCAGATTAAGATTGCAAAGTGATTATGTGCATCACCGTGAAAGAACCATAATACTGATGAGGGGTTCAAATGTTGGCCAAAAATACAACAATATATCTTATGGTAAAATAGCTAGTAATAAAAAAAATAATAAAACATAAGAAATATTGAAAGATAATGAATAATGCAAATTGCTCTACCGAACTAAAAAGAGACTCATCTACATGTTAAAAGTGTACACTAGAAAAAACGAAAGGAAGGGAAACCAACTTCACTGAGAGCAATGGCAATGTGTAAAAAAAGGAATTGTTTAACAGATCACGGTAAAATAAATGTGTATATAAAAAATTGTGATAATCTCCTAAAAGGAATTTAGCACCACATGATACAATATATAATGTATAATGAATGAGCGGATCAAATGCGGTAAAGGTGACAACTCTAAACACCTAAAAAAACCCAACATCCGTAGCAAAAACCTGTGAGTCAGTTGGACCATTAGATGATAGAGGGGTAAAAGGGGCACTAAGAAGGGACAAGGCCATAGCGGAGAGACTGAATGAATTCTTTGCTTCAGTCTTTACTCAGGAAGATGTAGGGCTGTTACCCAAGTCATGGGATAGGAGGCAGTGTACTATTGTGGATCAGGAACTGGTTAAAAGATAGGGCTAAATGGCCAATTTTCCCAATGGAGAAAGGTGAATAATGGAGTACCCCAGGGATCTGTGCTGGGTCCGCTGCTTTTTGACATATTCATAAATGACATGGAAAAGGGATGAACGAGTGAGGTTATCAAATTTTCAGATGACGCTAAACTATTTCAAGTTATTTAAACCCATGAGAATTGTGGAAAATTGCAAGAGGATCTTGATAAATTGGAAGACTGGGCATCGAAATGGCAGATTAAATTTAATGTGGACAAGTGCAAAGTTATACACCTAGGAAAGAAAAACCCAAACTATGGTTACATGATGTAAGGTTCCACATTAGGAAGAACCAACCAGGAAAAAGATTTAGGTGTCAAAGTCCTCCTTAAAACTCACCTTTTCTGTCAGGCTTTTGATCTGCCCCCCCCTACTGATGGTGTTTCCTCTCCCTAGTTACGCCTCCCATTCCCCTTTCCCCTTTGTCCCTCCCCTTCCCTCCCTCCTTCCCTCTAATCCTCACGCACCCTGGCTATCTGCTGTTTGTATCTGTTTTATTATTACCTGCCTTACTATTTTATGATTTTACTATTCTGCTTTCTGTCCTATCATTTTATGGCGTTCCTTTCTTTTTATTAGCAGTCGCTGTTTTATGATTGTACACCGCCCTGATGCTTCGGCCTGGGCGGTATATCAAGTATTTTAATAAAGATAAAGATAAAGAACATGCCCAGTGTGCAGCGGCATTCAAGAGAGCAAATAGAATGCTAGCTATCATAAGGAAAGAAATGGAAAATAAAACAAAGGATATTATAATGCCTCTGTATCATTCTGTGGTGCGACCGCAGCTTGAATATTGTGAGCAATTCTGGTCGCCGTATCTTAAAAAGGATATAGTGTTATTAGAAAAGGTACAGAGAAGAGCCACCAAAATGGCAAAGGGGATGGAAGGCTACTCCTATGAAGAGAGCTAAAAAGGTTAGGGCTCTTCAACCTGGAAAATAGATGGCTGAGGGGAGATATAATAGAGGTCTATAAATTAATGAATGGAGTGGAATGGGTAAACATAGATTGGTTGTTTACATCATCAGAATATAGAAAGACTAGGGGACATGTAGGGTAAGCTATTTAAGACTAATAAGAGAAAATATTTTTTCACTCAACGTGTAGTCAAAGTCTTTAATTTGTAACCAGGCAAGGCGGACATGGTGCTCCTGCCCTCCTCTACCATCCCCCCCCCTTATAAAATAACCACAACAGTACACTTTTTGGTATTTTAACTGGTCACAGCTTTATTAACCATAAACATTATCCAACAAACACCAAACAACCATAACTGTGTCACTCAGGTTCCGACAGCGGGACGAACCCTCACCAGCCATGTGAGTAGCAAAGTGAGTTCCCTCCCGCCTCTGCCGGGAACCGTCCCCTGGCAATTCCATCCCCTCTCTTCCGGCTTCGCCATATTATTAGCAAAAGTCCCGAGGGATTCTCTGGGTTGGGGGTGCCCCACCCCCGCCCTGCGCATTGCCAAGATTCCGGACCACGGATACCTCCGGGATCCCGCCCCCGCCACCCCCCTCCAGCTGCAACCCACCCTTACCCCCACACCCCCTGCATAGGGATGGGAGGGTGGGAACGCCCGTCCTCACAGCCAGCTCCGACGAACTGACCGCCGTGCCAGGACGCACCCCCTCAAACCCACCCTCCCACCCCCTCATCCATTGGCTCCCGCGCCCCTTACACAAGCACGGGAGCCAATGGATTTAAAGGATGCTCTGCTGCATCAGCCCCCCCCCCGCTCCTCCCCCTTTTTCCTCCAAGGCCGGCACCACACACCACGCCGCCCGCCCGGTTAAATGTGGCTCGCGGGTACGTGGCCCCGCGGCCTTCTCGTAACCGGGCAAGGCGGACATGGTGCTTCTGCCCTCCTCTACCATCCCCCCCCCTTATAAAATAACCACAACAGTACACTTTTTGGCATTTTAACTGGTCGCAGCTTTATTAACCATAAACATTATCCAACAAACTCCAAACGAGATAGGATCCAAGATGGCGGAGGAGTAAGACGCCGAATTTGGGTGTTTGACCCGCTCCTGCATTTTACCTTTTGATGGGTAAGAAAAGGAAACAACGCTCTCAAAAACCCCCTGAGGCTTCGACCCCGTCAGATAGGCTGGTGCAGTCTTCGATTGCGGTGTTTTGCACCCCTTCGGCGAGCATGGCTTCGGCGGAACCTCTGAATGGATCAGAGGATCTGAGCGAGAGGGTGGAATTAAGCCCCGCACAAGCGCCGCCAGCTCAGCCTGGAAGCCGCCTACGGGAGGGGCAGCTTGGTGATTTACCTCTACTTTAGGAGGTCATCTCGACTACTGGGGGTTCCCCTGTGAGGAGTGAGGCGATGATGTCAGCTACTGGAGTGGTTTCGGGGGGTCGGGTAGACTCTCCTCCCTCCAGCGATAAGGGTGAACAGAAACAGCTTTCTCCCGATGTATCTGGCTTATTGGCTACATGGCTTCCGGGTAGAGTGGAGAAACCGGCGCGGGTAACGTTGGATAGCTTATGGGAAGTTATCTCCGACCTGCAGCAATCCCTACTACCATTTGTTCGTTCTTTTTCTCAAGAGTTTTCTGCTCTTAAAATCCAGTGTTCCTCTACAGAGTCAGAGGTGTAAAGGCTCATTCAGCAAGACTTTTGTCTTTGGAGGCTAAGGTGGAGAACCAGGAGAGCCTTAGTGCTGTCAATGAGCAGGATCGATTGATTCAAGCCAGGAAGATTGAATATTTGGATAATCAATTACGTAGGAATAATCTCAGGTTTTTGAACTTTCCTCGCTCTCCCTTGATAGCACCTATGGACCTGGTTCGCAAGTTCTTTCTGGAAATTCTTCAACTCCCAGCTGATTCTTTGCCACCAGTGGTGAGGGTTCAATATGTTTCAATTTCTTCATCAGAGTCTGGGGCCCAGCGGACGCCGGTTGCGGACTCTGGATCACCGCAGATGGACTTATCAGAATTTCTGGAAAGCTCACTGGAGGTGGTGACTAGCAGGGCGACATTATTGGTTAATTTTGCTTTTGAGTCTGATAGGAATTCTGTACTTCGTATATTTTTTCGTAGGATTTCTGCCTCTCAGTTTATGGGTTCAAAAATATTAATTTTTCCTGATTTGGCTAGGGATACGCAGAAAAGGCGGAAGTCTTTTCTGGCTTTACGCCAGAGAACGGAAGCCTTGGGCGCGCAGTTTAAGTTAAGATATCCTTGTAAATGTGTGGTGTATTTTCAAACTAAACAGTATATTTTCTTTGAATCCAAACAACTGTTGTAATTTCTTAATAGCAGGGAAGAGGGTGGGGGTGGGGTAATTCCCGTACCGGCTGCCGTGTAAAGTTATCTATTGCTCCTATGATTTCTGTATTTGTGGTATTGGTTATTCCAATCATTTAGTTATTTCTTGTTTCTTGGATCCATATTGGGGGGCATCGTATTGTGGTCTATTCCAGTTATGATTGTTTCTTTCTCCTTATATAGGTTTGCTTTTGTTAATTGTTTGCATTTCGGATTCTCATTCAGATGTGTATGTTCTGGATTGTATTGGAAAACTTGATAAATAAAAAATAAAAAAAAAACAAAAAAACCCCTCCAAACAACCATAACTGCGTCACTCAGGTTCCGGCAGCGGGACGAACCCTCACCAGCCATGTGAGTAGCAAAGCGAGTTCCCTCCCGCCTCCACCGGGAACCGTCCCCCGGCAATTCCATCCCCCCTCTTCCGGCTTCGCTATATTATTAGCAAAATTCCCGAGGGATTCTCCGGGTCGGGGGTACCCCACCCCCGCCCTGCGCATTGCCAAGATTCCAGACCCCGGACACCTCTGGGATCCCGCTACAGGCTCAGTGACACCTGTCCCTGAGCCTCCCCCCAAGAGCAAAGCTGCGACCAGCTACCCTGCATTGCACCACATACTCCAAGGCCTCTTGCCAATCATTCAGGAGCAAATCCACCCCCACTGGGGATAAATGTACCCCGTCTGGCCGGTATAATCCAGCACAATCAACCTCTATCTAAGGATGCAATATCTGCCATCCCCCGTTTTCACACACCCAGCGGCCAATATGCCGATTCACTTTAATAAACCCGCGAGACCACCGCCGGTGGCCCCAGCAAGCCGGCCTCAGAATTATATCTGACCATAACAAGACAACATTTGGAAACATCAGCAGCACCCCCTCAAGGTCCCTCTTAGCCGCTCTGATCAGCTGCTTAACTGTCCAAGTCCCCAAATCATTGCCGAACTGACCGCCGTGCCGGGACGCACCCCCTCAAACCCGCCCTCCCACCCCCTCATCCATTGGCTCCCGCGCCCCTCACACACGCGCGGGAGCCAATGGATTTAAAGGACGCTCTGCTGCATCAGCCCCCCCTCCTCCCCCTTTTTCCTCCAAGGCCGGGGTCACGCACCACGCCGCCCGCCCAGTTAAATGCGGCTCGCGGGTACGTGGCCCCGCGGCCTTCTCGTTACCGGAGGATGTAGTAAAAGCTGTCAGTGTAGCTGGGTTTAAAAAAGGTTTGGACAAGTTCCTGGAGGAAAGATCCATAAACCATTATTAAAAGGGACCCAGGGTATCACTGCTTGACCCAATACAAGCATTGTGGCTCCTGTGTCTTTTGAGGAAACTGCTAGGTACTTGTGGCCTAGATTGGCCACTGTTGGAAACAGGATACTAGACTTGATTGACCTTGGTCTGACCCAGTATGGCATATCTTATGTTCTTAAAGTTTAGGTCAACTATCCAGAATGTCACCAAGAGTCAACACTGACTCGACAGCACTTAAAACAAAATATATATAACGTATTTGTGATCAATTACACATGTTCATGATCATGCCTACATTCAAAATATGCTCTCTGCCCACATATGAAAGTATTTTATAAAGACAAGTAGGCATCTTCTTATCTTTATAAAGCAGAGCCTAGTGAGGTACATCTGTTAGTGCCTAGTGTAACACGGAAGATCTGCCCTCTGCCTTAGAAGCACAGAAATCTGCTGTTTGCAGTTTAGATTCTGAAAGGCAGGCAAGTCACAAGATTCCCAGTTACCATAGGCAACGTAAACAAACTCAGACACGAGGTCTGCAGTCACGCCTAGCTAGTAAGCATTCCCCAGCTGCTGATGAAAACGGCTTTCACCTGTGCAAGGGAACGCCCAAGAAGCTGTATAAAAAATGCTCAGTGCAGTCAGAGTTAGACTGGCAGGACACGAGAAACTTGCAAGACACGAGAGACTTGCAAGACTCAGAAGAAAGCTCAGAATATTCAGGAAATACAGACACAGAGTCAGAACTGCCTGAAACTTCTAGCAGGAAGCCACAAAGGAATTCACAGAAAGAAACACGGAGAGTTTCACACAGAGAGGTCAGCTGTAAGAAGCACTTACCTCTGACGCAGCTTGAATTTCCTAAGCACCGAGCTGTGCTGAATGAATGGGAGGCAGTGGAAGGCAAACCGTATGTATCTGAAAAGCATGGCAGCTTAAAACAGTTACAAACCCTAGAAAGGGAAAGAAATGCTATTGAAGATGTGTGTATGTCTGACCCTGAAGAGTGTGTGCCAGTGAAACCCTGCAAAAGATTTCCAAGAGAGAAATCCTCACATAATAGAAGAGAACAGTGTTATGGTTTACAGCCAAATGTAAAAGGCAGGAAGTTTAAATGTTTTAAGGATAAAGCTTACTCAGAGAAAGGTGTTTCTCCTTCCTGCTATTACCAGCTTTATGACAGCTATTTGCCCTGCTATGAAGAAGGCTGTTCAGAGAGCACTGATAGAGATACGGGACTAAGAAAGGTGCAAACTTTCTGTTCTATTGTAATTACTGAAAATGATAAAGCAAAGTGTGAGCCTATGATTACAGAGGCTGGTATGGAAAGCCCATGTGATGAAGCCATGGATTGTACGCTGTTGTTATCCGATATGGTTTCCTCCTTATGCTGAAGCCAGGATAAGAGTGCCTCGTGAGTGCTGGGAAAGCTAAGAAGAGACTGCTAGCATATCGGATAAACTTTATAATGTGATTTATGAGTTCTGTTGAAGCAAGATGCTATGTTTAAGTTTTCTTCAGTTTACCAGAAGTATGGTTGTATCCTGAGTTTTTTGTATTATAACCTTTTTGAAAATCCAGCCCCGGGAGGGGAATAAAAATCCTTTTGAAAAACCTGACCACTTGACTCACAACTACAACTTTCTACAAGAAAGGTCAGGCCCAGCAGTCTGGCTGTTAGCTTAGGCCACAGTCCAGCTCCTGCTGGTGACACTAGCCATGGTGCACTGTTACAAAAATACCCTCTTAAAGCCCCCACCCAAAAACATCATACCCTTCATATATGGCTGGAATTTCAGAGGAAGAAAAGAGTTTAAAAAATTCTGAGGGACAGGATTTAGGGGTATAAAGGTTCACCAGGGTAGGAAGCTGATCAGAAAACTCCCCAATCTAAATCACATATACGTGCATCCCTTCGATGACAACAAAAGAGCAATACCTGAAAATTTATAGTTCAATCACTTATGCTAGCTGTAGAGCCCATCCTTGAATTTCTAACAAACACACAGAGTGCTTAACCTTGCACTCTGCCCACAGTCTGTCCAAACTGTTCTGTTGTATACAGCCGCAGTGAAAGTATACATGATTGGATGTGTCTGAATACTTACAGAATTGTCACCATATAAGTTAAGTTCACATCTAACTAAAATACCTATATTTATTTGCATTGTTTGCATGCAAATCGAGGGAGACTTATTTTTAAATTATCCCAAAACTCATACATAGTTAATGCACATGTTGATGCATCCATTTCATGCCTTTTTTATGAAGTCATGTACACAAATACTTGACTTTTTGAAATATTAGTGGAAGTGGTCATAAACATTCATTCATTTAAAGCACAATTATTTACACCAGCCTAGGCATGTCATAGGTGCCCATTTCTAGATTTCTAAGGAATGTGTGTAAATTATACTGTAGGATTGTATAATTTACACACACAACCTTGTGCTTCACCCACGCTCTGCTCAAACTGTGCCCCTATGCACACGGTGAAAGTACCAGTGACTAGATATAAACATGCATATATGACTAAACCTCCTAGATTTACACACGTTGTTCATGCATAATTAGGTGGCGCTTTTTATAAAATTACCCCAAAATGCCCAAAGAACTCTTTCATAGTTTGAAATATATTCTCATTCTCCTCCTCTGGGACCCCCAAGAAGCATACATTGCTTTTATACTAATGATTCTCCAGATCCTCCTGTTTGCTATTTATCACTTTGTTTTCCAATCCTAGCTCTTGAACATTTCTGGAAAAAAAGGATATTACGTCTATATGCTCTGCAGTGTTGATTTTATTTAGGTGACCTTTGCATCTAAGGACCTCAATTCCTGTTTAAGCTTTTTTTACAGCTCTATTGATTTAGGTACAACAGAATAATCTGACACATCATTTCTAATAGATCTTTTTTAGTGACTGGTAAAGCCAAAATGGAATATCACACATTTGGAGCTTCCACCCCAGATGCACCCACCCTATTGGAGGTAGACTGTTGGGGAGCAAATTTGTTTCTC
This sequence comes from Ichthyophis bannanicus, assembly GCA_033557465.1. Taxonomy (NCBI): domain Eukaryota; kingdom Metazoa; phylum Chordata; class Amphibia; order Gymnophiona; family Ichthyophiidae; genus Ichthyophis; species Ichthyophis bannanicus. Next base: position 488,459,590 of record CM066035.1, read on the forward strand.
ATAATTTGTGTTGAAGGTTGTGTTGAAGGTTGAAGAATAAGGTATATTCTCCTTATAGAAAAAGGAAGCACATGTCCTCTCTCAGCTATGAGGATCACCATAGGGATGTAAAGACAAGCAGGCAACTTGGAGAATTACGTATAGCTGAGCAAATAGAGATAAAAGTAGTGCTGACAGGAGAATCAATGACTTCATTCTGTTTATGAAAACTTAGTTGGTCATTGTTCTCAGAGGCTACAAATGACACAGTCCTTATGTGATGACAAGTTGTAAGGTCTTTGCTTCAGAAATATCTGATCATATAGCGGGCAAGGCATAAGGTGCCAAATCTTCATCTACCAAAGCTTAAGCATTTAACCTTTATGGCAAGTTGGAAGGTGGAAAGGTATTTTCTGGATGTTCCAATTAATGACAGATCACCAGAATATTTCAATGTCCAAGCAGTCAGCTAGGTGTGGTAACCTTAGTGCATGTTATTTTAATACAGATCTCATGTTAATCAATGGGACCTAGTTACTAATAAGAGGTGTTAATGCTGAATTACTGTAACATGTGTTGACATTAGCACCCCTTAGTACTACACCAGTTGTCAGGATCGTTATCTTCATTACATTAAGGCATAGGCCCATTTTAAGACTATGTTCCTTGATCGTGAGAAACAAATGTTTAAGATCATCTTCACTTTCAGCCAGTATTGTGGTATCATCAGCATAGCGAAGGTTGTTAATGAGCCTTCCACCAATCTTCACACCTCAGTTGTCTTCATACAGTCCTGCTTCTCTGATGATTTGTGCATATAAATTAAACAGGTAGGGAAAAAGTATGCAGCCTTGCCGTACAACTTTGCTGATTTTAAACCATTCTGTTTCTCCTTCTTCCGTTCAAACTGTTGCTTCTTGATCAATGTAAAGGTTGTGCAAGAGAACTGTCATTTATTTATTTATTTATTTAACTAGACTTATATACTATTTGGTCTAAACGTCAAGCACTTTACAATGAAAAAAAGGAGCCAACATGGCTTTTCATAGAACAAGGGCTTGAATAAAGGGAGAACAAATTTAAAAAGGGAGAATAAAGGGTTAGTATGAGCAGGGCCAGCCCGTCCATTGAGCGAGAATGTTTTTTGCACAGGGCCCCGCGTTTCAGGGGGCCCCGCGCAAAAAACATTCTGATCTAAAAGTAAAATTTAAAAAAAAAAAAAAAAGCTGTCTGCTGACGCTGCCGGGGCCGCCGCAGCAGAATCGAGTGTGCCGCGGGGCCTCCCCTGTATCATCTCTCTCTTTACAGCTGCAGTCACACGCGCCGGCTTTCAGAGCGCGAGGGGAGAGTTTCTCCCTCGCTGCTCTGTTAAGCCCGCGGGGGCTGATGGGAAGTTCCCATCAGCCCCCGCGGGCTTAACAGAGCCGCGAAAGGGAAACTAGTTCCTTCGCGCACTGAAAGCCAGCGCATGTGACTACAGCTGCAAAGAGAGAGGTGATACAGGGGAGGGCAGGCTCTGCTGGGCAGGGGGCCCCGCGGCACACTCGATTCTGCCGCGGCGGCCCGGCAGCGGTAGCAGACAGCTCTTTTTTTTTTAATTTTCCCTAGGCTAGGCTGGGCTGGGCTGGCTGGGCTGGGGGGGGGGTTTAGGAGTGGTGATGGGCTGGGGGGGTTAGGAGTGGTGATGGCTATGGGGGGGCTGGGGGGTTAGGAGTGGTGATGGGCTATTGGGGAGCTAAGTCTGTATATGGGCTGATGGGATTAGGACTGGAAGTGGGGTTGATGGGGGGTTAGGACTGGTAATGGGCTATGGGGGGGCTTAAACTAAAAATTGGGTGATGGGGGATTAGGACTGGAAATGGGCTGGTGGGATTAGACTGGGAGTGGGCTGATGGGGAGGTTAGGACTGGTAATGGGGTATGGGGGGCTTAAACTGAAAATTGGGTGATGGTAGATTAGGACTGGAAATGGGCTGGTGGGATTAGGACTGGGAGTGGGCTATGGGGGGCTAGGACTGGTAATGGGTTGGGGGGTTGCTAGGACTGGAAATGGGCTGGGGGGATTAAGACTGGAGGTGGGCTGATGGGGTTAGGACTGGTAATGGGCTGTGGGCTGATGGGGGGGTTAGAACTGGCAATGCGCTATGGGGGGCTGACTGGAAATGGGTTGATGGGGGTTAGGACTGGAAGTGGGCTGATGGGGGGTTAGGACTGGTAATGGGTTATAGGGGGGGCTTAAACTGAAAATGAGGTGATGGGGGGTTAGGATTGGAAGTGGGTTGATGGGGAGGGCTAGGACTGGTATTGGGTTGGGGGGTTGCTAGGATTGGAAATGGGCTGATGGGGGGCTAGGACTGGAAATGGGCTGATGCAGGGACTAGAAGTGAATGGATGCTGGGTGAGGCTGGAACTAGAAGGGAGCTGATGTTGGGGGAGGATTAGAATGGGATGGGGCTGGGAGAGTAAAATGGAGAGGGGAAAAATATTGTGTGTGGGAGGGATAAAAAATCTACAATTGGCCGGGTATTGGGAGAGTAAGTGGGGATTGAGGATGGAGGGGTAAAATTTGAGTGGATGAAATAGGAATGAGGAAAGAGCAAAAGGAGAAAGATTAGTATGTTAAAGCAGATGTATAGAGAGAATGGAAAAAAACTAGAAGAGAGAAGAAAGGACAAATGGACAGCAGACGATGGAGAGTTAGCAGAAGACACGAAGAAACCAGAAGAAAGTGTCTGGAGCAATTGCAGCTGAAAAAAAATGCACAAAAGGTAGAAAAATATATCTCTTTATTTTGAATTTATTAATTGGAATATGTCAGCTCTGGTAAATGTGCATCATTAACGTCTGCGCTTTGTTTAGTACAAGAGCAAATTAATGTATAGTTTTATTTCTACAGTGTTGTACATTCCAAGTTTGGCTTTTGGGATTCCCAGTTTAATTATTGTCTTCCTGTTTCTAAATTGTGATTCCTTGTTTGGTGATGGTCTATGTTCTGCATGTGTAACTGAGCTGAGGTATTCTGTTTATGTAATTCCTATTTGACATTGCCACTTGTTCTCTTTCCCCAGTAGGTCATGTATTGTTGTTCTCTGAAATGTATTGTTTTAATATTTGCATGTTTCCTTTTGATAGGTAGGGTATGGTGCTTTGTGAGTCCTGGTAGTGTTGTTAGGATACGGCGGGTTTGCTATCTAAATGGGCAGTGTTTGTAGTAGTTCCTAATGTGTCTGGTGGTTGGCACTGGATTATAGTAATGTAGAAATCTTTTAGTCTTTCTTTATCCATACACTCATTAAGAGGCATGTTTACTAAAAGTTAGTATATGGTAACATTATGCAAATATTTATGCAAATGAGGCCCCTTATGCAAATGAGGCCCCGCACCGAGTCTCCGCACATGGCCCCGCACCCCCCTTGGGCCGCCCCTGAGTATGAGAGCATGAAAAGTTCTTCTAAGTCAAGGTTTAGTAATATTGTGCTTGAATAGATTCATCAGCCTCAAAGTAACTGATGAAAAGGAGTGTCTTTAGTTGCTTTCTAAAAGTCAGCAAGTCATTAGAGGTACGAAGGATATGAGGTATTGCATTACATAAAGTTGGAGCAAAGAAGGAGGAAGCCCTCTTTGAAGTTGAAATAGCAGCCTTGACATTTAGTGTGGGTATTGTCGTGCCCTCTCTGGCCAAGCGGTAGCCACTGGTATTGCAAGGCTCTGGAGGGTGGTAGTTGTGCCTTCACTGATATAAACCACAAAACACTTCTTTCCAAATTAAAGGGTTTTATTCCCGTCCCTTGAGGGTACTTTATCTTCAGGAACATACATCAAATGCCTTGCTTGGACATATAACATAAAGTAACAAAAGCAAACAGAAATTGCTTCCTTCAGCTTCCAAAACAACAAATAAATAAAAAGAACAAAACAGCTTAAATATTTCAATATGGTTCTTTCTCCTGTAGCTGACAGCACAGCTTATATCTGCTTCACTTAGAGAGAGCTGCAGCCTGTTGCTTATAACACTAAAGCTAGGACACAAACTAATTACTTATCTGAGAGAGAACTCAGGTTCAATCAAGGTCAAAGAGCAGTCCATCAATTCTGGCATATCATTTTCTTCTGCATTTTGATATTCCATTAACTCCGGCTGACTGGAAGGTTCATTCTGGACCTCAGCAGTAACGGGGGAGAATGGCTGGTTAGCCTCGTCAGACAGGAAGTTCCTCTCTTCCTTAGAGCTAGTGTCTCTCTGGGAATTACCATGTATTCTAGAGTTGAGCTTTTCAGGGCACTGCCCCTGCTGGTATTTTAGAATATAGCTCAACTCCTGGTTTGCTCTGCTAGTGGGATAATTAAGGGAATTTCTCTGCCGGTTCATGCTTCCCTTTTGTAACCCAGCTGAGCTAGATTGGAGAGCTCATGACGGAGTTTCACAGGGAGCTGTGAGCTTACAATGACTACAAAACTCTTCAGCTTTATCAGGTAAGTAAAACCTTTTCCTTCTAGGGTTTTTAAAACCAGAAGAAGGGATATTTTCAGCCTCTAGATAGTGGGACCTTGTGTGCCTATTTCCATACCTCCAGGGTTGTCTTCTTTCATATGGCAAATCACTCTTGCATTCACTCTGTGCACTGGAACCTGCAACTGCAGTCTTCTTGCGTCTCTCTGGCTCAAACACACTATCTGGCTGTTGATATCTCTCTGCTTCTCTCAGGTCTTCGGTTCCCCTCTGACCTTCACGCTGGCTCTCTAGTTGCTCCAAAGCCTCATTGTCACTCTCTCTTACATTCTCATACCTGCTCCATGCTTCCCAGGGTTTTAGCTGCCTTTGCTGTATTCTCTCAGAGTGTATCCGTGGCTGCTTCAGCTCCTCTCTCTCTCTGATTGCCTGGGAGCCTATTTTATCCCAGTGTTTCCTTGCTCCACCCCCACCCAGCTGAACCCAGTCAGGTAAAGTGAATTCCCTTCCTTTGCTGGCTGGGTGTGTCCTCATTGGGCTTTTGCACGTGTTTCTAGGTTGCTCACGGTAACCATCTGACATTTCCTTGTTTACCCTGTCACTTTTCCTGTGCTCCTTTATGCTGAACTGCATTTTCTCGGGTTGTTCGGGGTCTGCACTGTTACATATTCCCCTCCTTAAAATATTACTTGCTGCCGTAGTTTTTAGCGGACAGCAAGTAATCCTTGAAAGTGCATCAGCGTTTCCATGCATTTTCCCCGCACGGTGCTGAACTGTAAAATTAAAGGCCTGAAGGGCCAAATGCCAGCGGGTCAATCGGGCATTGTTGTTTCTCATTAAATGAAGCCACTTCAAAGGAGCGTGATCCGTCACTAACAAAAACTTTCTCCCCGTAAGGTAGAAACGGAGGGTTTCTACGGCCCATTTTATAGCTAAACACTCCCGCTCTATCGTGGCATAATTTTTCTCCGCAGGCGAGAGTTTTCGACTTAAATATGCCACTGGATGTTCGTTCCCTTCGAATACTTGGGACATTACCGCCCCCAACCCTGTGTCCGACGCATCAGTTTGTATGATAAAGGGTAAATTAAAATCTATAACCACCCCGTAATACAGGGGCACTACACAGCTTCTTTAAGGGTTTCGAAAGCCCTTTCTGCTTCTGGGGTCCAACGGACCTGGTTTGGTGCATTCTTTCGCAACATCTCCGTGAGGAGAAGGCTCTCTTCTGCGAAACGGGGTACAAAGCGGCGGTAGTATCCTATTAAACCCAAGAAACTGCGCATTTGTTTCTTGGTTATAGGTCTTGGGAATTCCTGAATACTCTCTACCTTACTAGCCAGGGGTTTTACTAGGCCTCTTCCTATTAGGTGCCCCAAATATTTCGCTTCCCTTGTGGCGAATAAACATTTTTCCGGGTTTAATGTGAGACCATCCCTTCTCAACGCTCTAAGGACCGCTTCTACTCTCGTGAGGTGTTCCATCCAAGTTGTGCTGTGTATCACTATATCATCCATATAGGCACTAGCATATTCGTGGTGGGGTCTCAACACTTGGTCCACGAGACGCTGGCACGTCGCCGCAGCCCCGTGCAAACCAAATGGCATCCTCCTAAACTGATATAGCCCTATGGGCGTGGAAAAAGCCGTTTTGGCTTTTGAACTTTTAGTGAGAGGAATCTGCCAATACCCTTTGCTGAGATCTAACGTAGTTAGGTATTTTGCCTGTCCTAATTGGTCCAACAGGTCGTCTATGCGTGGCATAGGATACGCATCGAATTGCGATATGTCATTAATTTGTCTGAAATCGATGCAAAATCTCAAGGTTCCGTTTGGTTTCGGAACCAATACTATTGGGCTAGACCATGGGCTTCTAGACTCCTCTATGATGCCCATGGCTAGCATCTCCTTCACTTGGGCAATCACCTCTTGTTTTTTTGTTTCGGGCATCCTATATGGCCGTTGTCTTATAACCCTCCCTGGTGACGTGATTATCTCATGCGCCACAAGGTGCGTCTCGCCAGGTAAAGTGGTCAAGACGTCTGCGAACTTTGTTAATAAGCGCGCTAATTCTTTCTGCTGCTGTGGGTTCAACTCAGAGCCTATTTTTGGGGAAGGTTGTCTTTCCCAATCCCCCACTTGAGGCCCTAGATCCTCCTCAGTTCTTTCCTCTCCAAGAGCTGTTAAGCTCTTCACCTCCCTTGTTCCAGTAGCACCAAACCCGTTTTCTCCTCTTTCCGTGGAGGGTAGTGTTGACACTTCCTCTACCGCGGGGAACCCTACCCTCTCACAGATTAACTGTGCAATCCTATCCCCTTGTTGTATTTCGAAGTCTTTTACCCCAAAATTAAACACTAAGACCTTTACGGGCCCCTGGTAGTCGGGATCAATGACCCCTGCGCCAATATCTATGAAATGTTGCGCGGCTAGCCCTGACCTCGGCGCTATCCGCCCATAGCACCCCTCAGGTACTTTAATACGGATGCCCGTGTCCACCAGAGCTTTTCCTCCTTTCGCTACAACAACATTTTCCATGCTAAAAAGGTCATAACCCGCAGCCATTTCAGAAGCCCTTTTTGGGCCTTTCGCCTGGGGTGCACTCTTGCAAAACTGCAAGGTAAATTTCTGTTTCCCTGTTACTGGTAGTCCCTTAGAGGGAGATCCCTTTTTGGGTGGTCTCTCAAATAAAGGACTGGGGATGGCAGTGGCTATGGCTTCAACTTTTTCCTCCTCTATCACCGGGGTTTGCACCTGAATTAGGGGCAATATCTCTTGGAGGCCTTTCTCCAATTTTTGGCAGAAAGGGATCCAATCACGCCCTAGAACTACTGCGTACGGAAGTTTGGCACTACTGCCATTAATATTTTCCGCGTAGACCCTAGCCCTTGTATGGTTACCTCATGTAATGGGTAGTGGGAAGCTTCCCCATGCACGCATCTTATGCGAATTTGCCCCTCTACTGGGTCCGGGGGAGATGACAGGTTTTTACCTATGGTTTCCCACAAGTCCTGTGAGACCATGCTTTGGTCCGCCCCCGAATCCAGTAGAGCCAAAGCTTGTACCCCTTCTATCCATATTTCTTGTATAAATCCATCTGACACTATCTCCTCTGACCCTGTCATAAGGGCAGTTTTAACTCGGCAATCTTTTATCACATGACCAGGTTTGTTACATCTGTAGCACCTTCTAGTGTTCCTATCTCTGCCCTCCTTGCTAGGGCCATATGCAGTCACTCTATCTCGCGCGTACTTTTCACACTCATCCACTCCAGTCACACTTGCACCTTTTGAAAGGTTCACCTTAAAAGTACTAGTATGTGCTGCCTCCCTGAACACTTCAGCCATCTGAGCTGCTTCAACTGTGTTTAAACAATTTTGCAGGGTTAAAAACGTTTTCATTTCACCTGGTATTGACATCAAAAACTGTTCTAGGACAATCTCATCAAGTATGGGACTCAAGCGTTTTGCCATCAGGATCCAACCACTTATAGGCTAGGTTCTTGAGCCTCTGGCATAAGGCTTTCGGAGTCTCGTTTTCCATCATTATTGCCTCTCTAAATAATCTCCGGTAGTGTCTGGGCGTGAGACCAAGGCGGTCTTTCACGGCCTTTTTAATTTCATTATAATTATTTGCCAAACTGGCAGGCATGGTTTTAAAAGCGGATAAGGCCTCGCCACTCAAAGTCATTGCGAAACGCATAGCCCATTGTTCCAGAGGCCATTTTGAGTTCTCAGCAATGCGTTCAAAGGCCTCTATAAAATCGTCAGGGTTATCTGCCCGCCCTAAATGTTTGCATACAAGTCCCGTATTCATTTCTACTTGCGGTATTGTAGCTTTGTCTTCCCGAGCCTTTTCCAGTAACGCTGTCATGGCTTCCAGCAATGGTTTCTGCTGTTCCTTCAGTGTAGTCATATATTGTTCTTGCAGGTGTCGGAGCATCGTGGCCTGCTTCTCCTGCTGCTCATTCATCCAGGCCCATAGATCTTGGGGATCCATCTTCCTTTTTGCTGCACCTGAAAATAAAAGAGAAGAGACCCACCAAGTGCGGCACACACACAAAGGTTTTTTTTTTTTTTTTTTTCTTTTAGCTCCCTTTTTCTCACGGTATCCTATACCCGTGTCCACCCAGGCTACCAATACCTTAGTCTCCTGGTGACATCAGCATGTGAGAAGGGGTCTTTTCCACCGCTGGCTGCCTTACCAGCCGAATCCTCCTTGATTAGTGCTTTAAAACACTTCTTTTTGCCTTTCAGCAATGTCCTTTCAGGCAAATCCTTATTATGCCCACGAAAATTTTTATCCTCTTCTCTACGCCATTTATGTCGTGCCCTCTCTGGCCAAGCGGTAGCCACTGGTATTGCAAGGCTCTGGAGGGTGGTAGTTGTACCTTCACTGATATAAACCACAAAACACTTCTTTCCAAATTAAAGGGTTTTATTCCCCGTCCCTTGAGGGTACTTTATCTTCAGGAACATAAATCAAATGCCTTGCTTGGACATATAACATAAAGTAACAAAAGCAAACAGAAATTGCTTCCTTCAGCTTCCAAAACAACAAATAAATAAAAAGAACAAAACAGCTTAAATATTTCAATATGGTTCTTTCTCCTGTAGCTGACAGCACAGCTTATATCTGCTTCACTTAGAGAGAGCTGCAGCCTGTTGCTTATAACACTAAAGCTAGGACACAAACTAATTACTTATCTGAGAGAGAACTCAGGTTCAATCAAGGTCAAAGAGCAGTCCATCAATTCTGGCATATCATTTTCTTCTGCATTTTGATATTCCATTAACTCCGGCTGACTGGAAGGTTCATTCTGGACCTCAGCAGTAACGTGGGAGAATGGCTGGTTAACCTCGTCAGACAGGAAGTTCCTCTCTTCCTTAGAGCTAGTGTCTCTCTGGGAATTACCATGTATCTAGAGTTGAGCTTTTTCAGGGCACTGCCCCTGCTGGTATTTTAGAATATAGCTCAACTCCTGGTTTGCTCTGCTAGTGGGATAATTAAGGGAATTTCTCTGCCGGTTCAGGCTTCCCTTTTGTAACCCAGCTGAGCTAGATTGGAGAGCTCGTGACGGAGTTTCACAGGGAGCTGTGAGCTTACAATGACTACAAAACTCTTCAGCTTTATCTGGTAAGTAAAACCTTTTCCTTCTAGGGTTTTTAAAACCAGAAGAAGGGATATTTTCAGCCTCTAGATAGTGGGACCTTGTGTGCCTATTTCCATACCTCCAGGGTTGTCTTCTTTCATATGGCAAATCACTCTTGCATTCACTCTGTGCACTGGAACCTGCAACTGCAGTCTTCTTGCGTCTCTCTGGCTCAAACACACTATCTGGCTGTTGATATCTCTCTGCTTCTCTCAGGTCTTCGGTTCCCCTCTGACCTTCACGCTGGCTCTCTAGTTGCTCCAAAGCCTCATTGTCACTCTCTCTTACATTCTCATACCTGCTCCATGCTTCCCAGGGTTTTAGCTGCCTTTGCTGTATTCTCTCAGAGTGTGTCCGTGGCTGCTTCAGCTCCTCTCTCTCTCTGATTGCCTGGGAGCCTATTTTATCCCAGTGTTTCCTTGCTCCACCCCACCCAGCTGAACCCTGTCAGGTAAAGTGAATTCCCTTCCTTTGCTGGCTGAGTGTGTCCTCATTGGGCTTTTGCATGTGTTTCTAGGTTGCTCACGGTAACCATCTGACATTTCCTTGTTTACCCTGTCACTTTTCCTGTGCTCCTTTATGCTGAACTGCATTTTCTCGGGTTGTTCGGGGTCTGCACTGTTACAGTATGCATAATGTGTTAGATGTTCTAGTATACTCATGCTTCTTAATGTGGCCTAGAGTTTCTCATCATTTACATAGTCAAAAACCTTGGTGTAGTCAATAAAACATATACAGATATTGTTTTGGTATTCTTTGATCTTTTCAAGGATCCATCTCTCATCTGTGATTATGTCTCTCATTCCTCACCCTTTCCTGAACCGTATTTGCACTTCGGGCAGTTCTCATTCCAGTTCTCGTTCTCTGCTGAATGATCTTGAGTAGAATCTTGCTGGCATGTGGAATCAGAGTGATTATATGATAATTTCAACAGCAAGACCACCTTTCTTCAGCATTGATATAAACACATATCCTTTCCAGTCAGTTGGCCATGATGTCTTCCAAATTTCCTGGCAGAGCTTTGTAAGTATGCTAATAGCTGCATCCAATTTCTGTAATATCTCAATGGGAATGCCATCAATGCCCGGTGCTTTGTTCTTTGATAATGCTTTCCATGCTGCTTCAACTTCTTCTTTCATCACCAATGGTTCCTGATCATAAGCTACAGGTTGAAACAGCTGTTGGTCGACTTGATCTTTATTTTTTTTTCTATCTTTATTTAACTTTTCAAACAAACATCACAAAACAATCTACATATTGCAAAAAGTACAAACATTAGATACCAACCAACCCCCCTCCCCTCCCCATCCTCCAGTGTTCACATAAATCCGAGCTGTTGTGAGGTAAGATTGTCCAGATGTCGCTACAGTCATCAAGAGGGACTATTACCATTACATGCGTTCAAAGAGATTTATCATTTTAATAATTGTAACAGTGTGCCCTCGCCCCGTACTCCATCAACGTTTTCCACTTTAGTTTACTAAGAGGGTTTTATGATGACCCTTTACGGGGCATTTGCTCAAATTTACTATACAAGCCCACCTGGTTCCTCCACGTTTGCCAGTGAAGATCTATGGTTTGTTTCCAGTTATGGACCAGAAGATGTATAGCCACCCCCACCATAAAATCTAGTAAAAAAACTATTCTTCTTGATCAACCCAGGGATGTCTGTAGCTGAGCGGAAAGTTATTATTGCCTAGGTAAGGGGGATTCGAAAACCTAAAATTGCCTGAATTCTTATCCATATCTGTGACCAAAAGGTTTGCACATTGGGACAGTCGAAGGTTATGTGTTTGAGAGTACCAACTTGTCCTTGACAAGCCCAGCATCTGTTATTACTGACACTATCCCATTTTGCTACTCTCACCAATGTAAGGTAAGCTCTATGAGCAAAGAAGACTAGGGTTTGGGTGATCGATGCAGATTTGGCTATTCTTGTTCTTTTGACCAGAATTTCTCCCAACTTTGTTGTGATAACCTTATTCCCGTGTCTTGTTCCCACACACATTGTAGCCCAGTTAACTGTGCAAGTGATCTTTGCCTTATTTCTTTATAAAAGAATGAGGCCACTCCCATTGCCTCCTATGCCTGCTGTATTTTAACTTTTATCACCCACTCTTCCTGTAGGGAGCTAGGATCCCCAATCACCTTTCCCACACAATGTTTCAGTTGCAGCCATTGGAAATACGTTGTCCCCGGGAGATTATATTCCTGTTGCAACTTCTCAAACTTCTTCCAATTACCCTTTTCTAGTAAATGATTTATGGTCCATATGCCCCTGCCTCTTCTCCCTTCATTGGCTCCCCGTTAAATTTCGGCTCATCTATAAATATCTCATCATCACTCACAGGGTTCTCTATACAAGCACTCCTCGGTATCTCTCTGATCTTATCTTTCATCAGCCTACCCCCCGTCTCCTCCGTTCATCTCATACCAACCGCCTCTTCCTCCCTTCCCCATCTCAGGCCCATCTTGAACTTACCCGCCATTCCGCCTTCTTCTTCTTAGCCCCCGCCCTCTGGAACTCTCTTCCTCACACCCTCCGTACTGAGTCCTCCTTCCCTCAATTTAAAGCTCTCCTCAAAACCCACCTTTTCTCTCAAGCATTTGATCTTCCAGCCTCCCCCGAACTATAACCATCATCCAACACTCCTGCCCGCCATGTCCCACCCGACTGCTACCCCCCACTCTTCCTTTCCCCCTGCGTTTTTGTGTCTAGCTCTCCAGTCTCTGTCCTTTTTTTTCTCTCTCTCTATCTCTCACTCATTCTTTCCTATTATTTAATGGCGTTCCTTTCTCTCTTTATTTTTCTGTAGCTGCCTTTTATTGTACACCGCCCTGATACTCCGGTCCTGGGCGGTATATCAAGCCTGAATAAATGTAAATGTAAATGTAAATGTAAATGCCATACCATAACTTTCAAGCAAATTTTTTCTGTTGGATTTTAAAAAGAGGATTGTACCATAGCAGGAGGCACAAAGAAATTTCTGCCTCCACGCCTGGAGCATGTGATACACAATTTTCAAGGTATATCTATAGTCATCTGTGGTCTCCCCTCATTCTCCTTAAAAAGCATACCTGGGAGAAATTTCATGGGAAAAGGGGCCGCTATTCTTTCCTCTAGAGCCAGCCAAACCGGACTCTGATCTGACAGCTAATCCAGTCATCTCGACCCTTGCTTCATCAAGAAAGCACTGTGATAAGCCAGCAGATCCGGGAAGTTTACTTCCCCGTTCACTTTGTTAGCTTTGAGCTTATTGAGCGCTATTCTGGGTGGTTTATTATTCCACAAAATTAGTGTTAATAATCTCTCCATCTGCCGGTAGTGTTGTTTATGTAAATACAATGGCACCATTTCTAATACATAATTGATTTTTGGGACGATAGTCATTTTGATTGTTTCCAACCAGCCCCACCATGATAAAAACAGAGGGGAGCATTTATTGGTCAATTTCTGTATTGTAATAAGGAGTCTCTCTGCATTATATTTAATTGTCTCCTCCAACGGGTAACCGTAGTATACCCCTAAGTATTTAACCATTTTTGGCTTCCAGACAAATGGCAAATCCTGTAAGTCTGCTTTGTGGACTCATAAATTAAAGGGAAAGGCTATTGATTTTAGCCAATTAATCTTATAACCCGATAACAATCAGTAATAATCTATTTGACCTAATATTTGTGTTACCGATTCTGGAGTGGCAAATAGCAAGAGATCGTCTGCGTATGCTGATAGTTTAATCTCTCTTCCTGCTAAGTGTATACCGTGTATCTTGGGGTTTTGGCGCACAAGTAGGGCGAGAAGTTCAAGCGCAAGGTTGAATAAGATTGGGATAGAGGGCAGCCTTGTCATGTACCGCGGCCCAGAGGGAGGTCCCATGATTGTGTGTTGTTAACACAAATTTTGGCCAGGGGACGGGCATACATTAGTTTGATTAGATTAACAAAACCCTTACCAAAAACAAACCATTCCAGAGCGGAGTACAGGAACGCCCTCTCCAGGTGATCAAATGCCTTTTCAGCGTCCAATGAAAGGCCCACTAGTGGGCTGTCCATGTTCTCCACCCCGGACAAGATGTGGCACAAAAGTCTGGCTTTGTCCACTGTTGATCTACCTTCTACAAAGCCGCATTGATCTGGATGGATTAGATAGGGAACCACCCCGGATAGCCGCCTCGCCAGGACAGTCGCATAGATTTTGTAGTCTACATTTAATAGAGAAATTGGTATGTAGTTGTTTACCTTCTGTGGGTCCCTCCCTGCTTTTTCTAGGACTATTACATTTGCCAAGGCAAACATTCCTACTTGGGGACTCTACTCCAATAAGTTTTGATAGTACCGCAGTAAATGTGGACCAATTATCTTCAGAAAAGGCCTTGAAAAATTCTGAAGGGAGACCATATGGGCCCCACGGCCTTTCCTGGTGCTAAGGAATTTATTGCTTGGGAAATTTCTTCCAGTGAAATTGGACAATTTAGTGACTCTACCATCTCACCATCTACCGTGGGCCTTTCTATCCTATTCATGAGCTTTGTGAAAGCGGTCTGTGAGCATTCCTTCTCGGAGTTGTACAGCTGCTCAAAAAATTACCTGAAGGCCTCAGCTATTTCCGAGTCTTTTACCAACACAGTTGGATTCCCAGGTTCAGAGATAGCCGCAATTCTACCAGCCATCTTTTGCACTTTCAAGGTATTTTCTAACAACCGACCTGCTTTGTTGTTTTCCCTATAATATGTGCCTTCCTGTACTTTGATATTATGAGACACCTCATCTGTAAGAATCTGATTGTATTTATTTATTTATTTAAATGCAGTCTCTTTTATACCGTGCTATTCGACATCAGTGCGGTTTACAATGAACATAAGAGTTGCACATCTCAATTTCGTGATTTGTGCTTACAGTGAAACAGGTATAATAACTTGGGTATACATTAAACAGGAAAATTAAACTTGGGTATGCATTAAGCAGGTATAACAGGTAAAATAGGGTATAAATAACCAGTCCCTTAACAAGGAGACACGATGAATAAATACAGTCTACTTTATGCAACAATATAATGAGTTATGCGGCACTGCATAAGTTTCTCATGGTGGTTGGAGGGGAAGGTGTGATTGCGAGTGATCAGTCTGGGAATGTGACGTGCATGAGTTTGAGGTGCTGTATTGAGATGTGAGAGTGGGTGGGTGTGGGGGGAAGACTTTGAACTTTAGCCGCTGGAGGCGTAGTTAGATTGCATGGGTCTTTCTGTTTAAACAGAATACACTCTCCTGCTTTTATCTGTGAGTCCAAGTCTCTTATTTGTTCTTTCTTTTGTCTTGCTTGGTGTATGCTAAAACTAGTGATAACGGCTCTTATACAGACTTTAAAGCCTTCCCATCTAGCCCATCCTGTAGTCTCTTGCGGGGGGGTTGAAATGGAAATATTCCTCAATTGACGCCTGGATTTTTACCCGGAAATCCACACTATCCAAAAGGGATCTGTCAAAGAACCATTTTGGTGTGGATAAGTTTAGTCTGTCACTCTTGAGCAGGATGGAGATAGCCACATGATCCGAAATATGAGCCGAATGTATGTCTGCTGCTATAATGTTGGGAATTAAAGTTTTTGATACTAATATGAAATCTATTCTGAATAGCGATTTATGCGGGGGAGAGTAGAATGTAAATTCTTGGTCTAAGGGGTGTAATAGACACCATATATCTACTATACTCCCTCCTGTACTATGAAACCCAGGACTGATTGGGCCTTTAGGGATCTGGCTGTTCTTGGGGGCTTCCGGTCTAGTAGTGAATCTAGAACAAGATTAAAGTACCCCCCTCCCTAGAATTTTTGGCACTGTGTTATCCATATGCATTTCCTCAGCAAGGTTCTTAAAGAACTCTGGATTGTCACCATTGGGGGCATACATATTCACTAATCTTACTTCTAATGACCTTATCTTGAGAAGAACTTTGACCCATCTACCTTCTCGATCTGAGCGGGATTGCACTACCATTGGGGTCAGAGTTTTTCTCATTAGTATGGCCACACTGTTACACTTCTGTTGCGCCGCCGAAAGTGCCACCACCACAAAGGGCTTTATATTCAGTTTTAGGGACTCCTTTATATTAAGGTGAGTTTCTTGTAAAAACAAGATATCCACTTTTTCCTGATGACCATAATGGATTATTTTTTTTCTCTTTACCGGATTATAAATTCCTTTTACATTTAATGACAATATTTTAATTGGTGCCATTGTAATGTTTCAGCAGATTCCTCCCTACACCTTTTAGTAAGGTTTCCCCGAAATTACTCATAGCCTTCACCTTCTCCAATGGGTTTCTTCTCCCATGTGCAGACCCAATGGTATACTTATCTTCACTGACCACTGTAGCTCTCCTCTGTAGTCTCCAGCCTGAACCTCCAACAGACAGAAAGGAATCTCTTCTATTAGGTTCAAAGAGCCCTGGAAGGGGGTATCTCTAACAAACCTAATGGGTAAGCCCACGTTGGACAGAATGTTCACCGAGGGACCGTGCCTTTCTTTATTCTGTCAGCTTGAAAGACTGGTAAGGGGGACTGTTGCTTCTGGAGGGAGATCTGCAACTGTGAGTATTTACTTCTGGTAATTTTCTAAAAGGAATTCTTTGTATTAAAGCTAATTAATCTGTGATCCACTATTTTTGTTAAATCAGTCAGGGCCTAGTAGCAGCAGTTTAAGTTTACATTTAAAACACAGAGGAGAACTCTCTGGTTACATTTCATACCCAGCAGAGAGCTTGTACTTTAAATTTAATAGTCACTCAGGGCCAAGTAACAGCAAAGTACTTTTAGTTTAAATTTAAAACACAGAAGAGAGCTTTCTGGTTACATTTGGAACCCAGCAGAGAGCTTGTAGTTTACATTTAATAGTCACTCAGGGCCTAGCATCAGCAAAGTTCTTTTAGCTTAAATTTACAACACAGAAAAGAGCTTTCTGGTTAAATTTAGAACCCAGCAGAGAGCTTGTACTTTAAATTTCATAAGAAGTTAGAGCCTAGCAGCAGCTAAGAGCTATAATTTAAATCAAATCAGAATATAGCTTACCTCAGCAGCACAAGACAGGGTAAAGTGTAGCAGCCCTCTTTTAATAAGTGTTAATTCCCTCCCACCCTCCCCACACCCACCCACCCCTGGGATAATCGTAGCTTTATAGGTACTTACACATCTTAAAAGACAGGAGGTGCTCTCAGGTGAAGCTCATTACCCAAATCAGTCATAGACTAAGGACCTGAGATTAGTTAAGCTTCAGGTGAACAAGGTATATTACACGTATTAGGTTCAGTTTTATTAGTATAAATATCCATAGCAACCCTTAGTAAGTAAAGAACTTAGATCTAAACACAAACTTAAAACTAAGATGCAGACAGCAGTCCAGCAGCGGGATGGGGGCTTTCCAGTCTTTTGCATTGAGTGTCACATGTATGATTTTCTCCCAGTTGGTGAGAGGTCTTACGTGTGCACTAGGTGCAAGGAGCTCTTTGCTCTCAGGGAACGAGTCCGTTCTCTAGAGACTAAAGTAGCAGACTTGGAAAGCATAAGACAGACAGAGAGGTACATAGACGAGACCTACAGGGATATAGTCCTGAAGTCCCACCTCCAGTCTGGCAGCATCCCTGTTGCCATGGAGGAGAGAGGTCACGTGACAGGAGAGCATCACCCTGGTGTGGCAGGAAGTGATCCTGTAACTAGGACCTGTCCTCCAGGTGATGTAAAACCCTCTCGCACCGAGGAAGTTTCTCCAGGGCCATGTGCCCATGAGGGAAGGGTTAGGACAGCCGTTATAGTTGGTGATTCGATCATTAGGCATGTAGATAGCTGGGTGGCTGGTGGATGTGAGGATCGCCTGGTAACATGCCTGCCTGTTGCGAAGGTAGCGGACCTCACGCGCCACCTAGATAAGGTCTTAGATAGTGCTGGGGAGGAGTCTGCTGTCTTGGTACATGTTGGTACCAATGACATAGGAAAATGTGGTATGGAGGTTCTGTAGGCTAAATTTAGGCTTTTAGGTAGGAAGTTGAAATCCAGAACTTCCAGGGTAGCATTCTCTGAAATGCTTCCTGTTCCACGCGCAGGACCCAAAAGGCAGACAGAGCTCCGGAGTCTCAATGCGTGGATGAGACAATGGTGCAGAGATGAGGGGTTTGGATTTGTTAGGAACTGGGGAACATTCTGGGGAAAGGAGGGGCTCTTCCAAAGGGATGGGCTTCACCTTAACCGGGATGGAACCAGGCTGCTGGCATTAACCTTTAAAAAGGAGATAGAGCAGCTTTTAAACTAGATATTAGGGGAAAGCCGACAGTCGCCCAAGAGCAGATGGTTCGGAAGAATGTATCTTTGAAGGATACTACCAAAAGCAGAGAGGTTCCACAAAAGAGTAAAGTAGCCCAAATACCCTCAAGTATGGAGAAGACAGAGCTTAAAGATCCCAAATTACTCATGTCTAACAGACAAATTAATATGGATAAAATACATTCTCTAAAATGCTTGTATGCAAATGCTAGAAGTCTAGAAAATAAGATGGGAGAGTTAGAATATATAGCACTAAATGAAAGGTTAGATATGATTGGAATATCAGAGACATGGTGGAAGGACGACAACCAGTGGGACACTGTGATACCTGGGTACAAACTATATCGTAATGATAGAGCTGATCAAATTGGTGGAGGGGTTGCTCTCTATGTTAGAGAGGGCATTGAGTCAGAAAGGATTAAAGTTTTGCAGGAAACAAAATCTGCTTTAGAATCTATATGGATTGAAATTCCATGTAAAAGGGGGAAGGCAATGGCAGTGGGGGTGTACTATCGAGCGCCTAGCCAGAATGACCAAATGGATGATGAAATGCTCAAAGAAATCAAGGAAGCTAACAAACGTTACAGCACAGTAATAATAATGGGTGATTTCAACTACCCCGGTATCGACTGCGTCAGTGTCACGTCAGGACATGCTAGGGAGATAAAGTTCCTAGATGAAATAAATGACTGCTTCTTGGAGCAGCTGGTTCATGAACCGACCAGAGGGGAAGCCATATTAGACCTAATCCTTAGTGGAACACCAGATCTAGTGCAAGAGATAAGGTTGTTGGGGCCACTAGGCAATAGTGATCATAGCATGATCGCCTTTGATTTAATTAGTGGAGGAGGGATAGTAAGGAAATCCACAGTACTACCTTTTAACTTTCGAAAGGGAGACTATGATAAAATGAGGAAAACAGTCAAGAAAAAACTAAAAGGAGCAGTTGCAAAGGTTAAAGACGTACATCAGGCTTGGCTGTTGTTGAAAAATACTATCTTGGAAGCCCAGACCAGCTGTATTCCACGCTTTAAGAAAAGTGGAAAGAAGTCCAAAAAACTGCCAGCATGGTTTAAAGTTGAGGTCAGAGAGGCTGTTGTTGCCAAAAAAGCATCTTTCAGGAAATGGAAAAAAGAGCCAAACGACGAAACCTGGAAACAGCACAAGCACTGGCAAGTCAAATGCAAGGCATTGATAAGGCAGGCAAAGGGAGAATTTGAGAAGAAGCTTGCTGCAGAAGCAAAAACGCGAAGTAAAGACCTTTTCAAGTACATTCGTAGCAAAAAACCTGTGAGAGAGTCAGTTGGCCCATTAGATGATAAAGGGGTTAAAGGAGCACTAAGAGGCGACAAGGCGATAGCGGAGAGACTGAACGAATTCTTTGCTTCAGTCTTTACTGAGGAAGATGTAGGGATGTTACCCATGACTGAAGTGGTATTTAAAGGTGCAGAAGAATTGAAGGAAATATCGATACATCGAGAAGATGTATTACAACTATTAGATAAGCTGAAGAGTAGCAAATCACCTGGGCCGGATGGTATACATCCAAGGGTATTGAAAGAACTGAAATATGAGATTGCAGACCTGCTATTAGTAATCTGTGAACTATCATTAAAATCATCTCTAATACCTGAAGATTGGAGGATCGCCAATGTAACACCAATTTTTAAAAAGGGTTCCAGAGGTGATCCGGGAAACTACAGACCGGTGAGCCTGACGTCAATACCGGGAAAAAATGATAGAAACCATCATAAAGAATAAAATTACTCAGCATGTAGATAGTCATGAACTAATGAGAGACAGCCTACATGGCTTTAGACAAGGAAGATCTTGTCTTACTAATCTGTTATGTTTTTTTGAAGGAGTGAATAATCAGGTGGACAAAGGTGAGTCAGTTGATATTGTGTATCTGGACTTTCAGAAAGCCTTTGACAAGGTCCCTCATGAGAGACTTTTGGCAAAACTAAAGAGTCATGGGATAGGAGGCAGTGTACTATTGTGGATCAGGAACTGGTTAAAAGATAGAAAGCAGAGGGTAGGGCTAAATGGCCAATTTTCCCAATGGAGTAAGGTGAATAGTGGTGTACCCCAGGGATCTGTGCTGGGTCCGCTGCTTTTTGACATATTCATAAATGACCTGGAAAGTGGAATAACGAGTGAGGTTATCAAATTTGCAGATGACACAAAACTATTTAAAGTTGTTAAAACCCAAGAGGATTGTGGAAAATTGCAAGAGGATCTTGATAAATTGGAAGACTGGGCATCAAAATGGCAGATGAAATTTAATGTGGACAAGTGCAAGGTTATGCACCTAGGGAAGAACAACCCAAACTATGGTTACACGATGCAAGGTTCCACATTAGGAACCACCACCCAGGAAAAAGATTTAGGCGTCATTGTGGATACCATGTTAAAACCCTCGGCCCAGTGTGCAGCGGCGGCCAAGAGAGCAAATAGAATGCTAGGTATGATAAGGAAAGGAATGGAAAATAAAACAAAGGATATTATAATGCCTTTATATCGTTTCATGGTGAGACCGCACCTTGAATATTGTGTGCAATTCTGGTCGCCGTATCTTAAAAAGGATATAGAGTTATTAGAAAAGGTTCAGAGAAGAGCCACCAAAATGGTAAAGGGGATGGAAGGATACTCCTATGAAGAAAGGCTAAAAAGGTTAGGGCTCTTTAACCTGGAAAAGAGACGGCTGAGGGGAGATATGATAGAAGTCTATAAATTAATGAGCGGAGTGGAACGGGTAAACGTAGATCGATTGTTTACCTTATCAGAATATAGAAAGACTAGGGGACATGCAATGAAGCTACAGGGTAAACTATTTAAGACTAATAAAAGAAAATATTTTTTCACTCAACGTGTAATCAAACTCTGGAATTTGTTACCGGAGGATGTAGTAAAGGCTGTTAGTGTAGCTGGGTTTAAAAAAGGTTTGGACAAGTTCCTGGAGGAAAGGTCCATAAGCCATTATTAAGAAGGGACCCAGGATATCAATGCTTGAACCAATACAAGCATTGTGGAACCTGTGTCCCTTGGGGAAACTGCTAGGTACATATGACCTAGATTGGCCACTGTTGGAAACAGAATACTGGGCTTGATGGACCTTGGTCTGACCCAGTATGGCATATCTTATGTTCTTATGTTCTTTGTTCCGCAGTAGTAGCCTTTGTTGCAAACCCCACTATTCCAGCTTGCGGCGGGCCCCACCACGCATGACTGCTCTTTCTTGTGTTAAACCAAGCCTTTCTACTCGTAACTCTGACCATAATGTCCAACTTCCTTCATAGGAGCCAACTTTATGACTTGCACTGAAGCGCTTCAGGACATTTGTTCTTCTTTTCCTTCGAGGAAGACATGACAAGCCTCAGGGTCTTCAAATGTTCTTGTCTGGTTATGGAGGGTAACCCTTATTCTCGCCGGGTAAAATAACCCATATCTTGCTTGGAGTTTCTGAAGCCTTGGTTTCATTGCCAGGAAACTTTTTCTTCTATCCACCGTACTTTTTGCAAAGTCAGGGAAGATCATAGGTTTGTGCCCCTCAAAGTCTAATGGTGAGCGTACAAGCGCTGCCTCCATGATTTTGGATATTTGCTGAAATCGAAGCACTTTGAAAATAATCGGCCGTGCCCTTTTGCTGTTCAGTGTAGTCTGTGAGGGAACACAGTGTGCTCTTTCTGTTTAAAATGGCAATTCAAAATTTAGCTTTAACATTGATGGAATTAACTTGCTCAGGAAAGCATAAATATCTTTCCCTTCCGTGCCTTCCGGGACTCCCACAATCTGCACGTTATTTCTGCAGGATCTATTGTTGTTATCCTCCAGCTCCCTCTGTAAGGGTTTTATTTGCTTGGTATGTTTGGTGATCTCTCTCAGTCGTTCTTCGTGTTGTCTTGGCGCAAGGTGAGCGCTTCCATGTTCATTTTCAGCGCACCCATATCCCCCTGCATGGCAATCAGTGAGTCACTGTTTAGTGCTACAATTTCCTTGAATGCTCGTATTTCTGCCAGTAATTCTTGCATAGCCTCCGGGTATTCGCACACCGCTGCTGCCACCATTTTCTGAGGCAACAGAGGTTCTGTTTTAGATTTCTTGGCGCTTATATTTTGCTCTCCCCCCACCCCCCCGGCAAATTCTAATCTCATCAGTTTGGGCCCGGACATCTTCCGCCAGCTATACTGCTATGTGTAGACACTCTCTTTGCTCCGTTAACAGCACAGACAGCAGATTCGTCAGGATTCCCTCAGGAGCTCCGCTCTACTCCAGGCTCCGCCTCTGGTCCACTTGATCTTTATGATATAATGACTGTAGCGATCATTCCGAGGCATAAATAGCCCAAATAGCATCCCGTTGGGATGTCCATCCCCGCTATTCGGGCCCCCTCCAGACCCTGACTAACTTCCTTGCTTATTGTACGGGGAAGTTAGATGGGGGCAGTGAAGAGGTGGATCGAGGGTGGCATTAAGGTGGACAGTGGAGGTCATCGGCCCCGAATGTACAGGGCCGATTCCAATGTTGGCCCTGTACGTTTGGGGCCAGTGGCTTGAATGGGGAACTTATTCCATCTCTGAGGTGGAATAAGTACCCCTAGTCAGGAGGAACAGCCAGGCCCGGGACTGGTAAGAGGTGGCAGGGGGCAGAGGACATTCCCCACAGCCCGATCCTGGCCTTGGGAGGCTATATCGAGAGTCAGGCTGCGGGGAATGAATCATTTAGTCTGGCGGCTGGGGATCGTGGCTTTTCAATGGAACCATGATGCCATGGCAACCGGATGCCATGGTGTCGCTGCTCCATTGGAAAACCCTGACTGAGTTAGCTGGGCAAGGCCTGTATGTGCAGGCCTGACTGAATCGGGGTCCAGGCCTGCATGTACAGGCCTGGATGTGATTCTGATCCCACGGCGTTAGACATGCCCCACAGGATCAGAATTCTGGCTAACTGTGCATCCAGTTTTGACCAGGCACAAAGAGGGCCAGGACATCCACGTCTGAATTGGGCCCTGTATATTCTTTCCACCTTTTCTTGATCTTCTCAGCAGCACTCAACATGGATCCTTGAGCATCTTGTAGCACTCCACTTTGAGATTGGAATTTTTTCTTTAACTCTCGTAGCTTTAGGAAAGTCAGTCTTGTTCTTCCTCTAATAGTTACTGATTCTATTTCCTTTCATACATCATTGTAGTACTTCTCCTTGTCTCGTCTTGCTGCACATTGATAATTTCTGTTCTGTGATTGCCTGTCTTTCTCCTCTGAATTTAGCTTCTCCGCATTTCTGTGCAACTTTCAGAGTTTCTTTGGTCATTTATTTTGACAGTTTTTCCCTTAAGTATGTGGTCAAACAGATATATCACGTTTTCCCCAAGATACTTAATAGCAATGCCCTGCCACTGTAATCTCCAAAGGTCTATTAGTCCAAATTCCCACATCATAGAATGTAAAACTAATGTAGCTTGTAAAATGTTATAGTTAAAATGAGTTTTCTTATCTAAAGCTGGATTTAAAACTAAGTTATAATCACCACCTAAAATTACAGGTACATCCCCTAACTCATTAACTTCCTTGGTAATAATCTGAAAAAAACTGGGTTATAGGAGTTGGGTGCATAAATGGACATGAAAGCAATTTTAACCCCCATGATCATGGTTAAAATCTTAACCCACAGACCTTCTGAATCATCTAAGATTATAGAAGCAAGAGTTTTAAAAACTATTATAACTACCCCATTTCTCCTTCCCAATGCTGCAAAAATTGCACCAACAATATAATCACCAAGACCTACCTTTTGAATCTTAGTGAGATACAAATGAATTCCTTGAAGAAACACTACATCAGCGGATTCTTTCCTTCAACAAAATCTTTTTCCTTTTAATTTGATTAGTTATCCCTTTTACATTCAAGGATATAGTTTTCAGAGAAGATGCCATTATCCTTTACAACAAAAATATATACTGCATTCTAAAATGTGAAGAACTTGCCCAATGCGGCAAACATGTCCCCCAATTACCCTCCACACAACAGACATCATAGCCAATATAACCCTTGTCAAGAAGTGCCATGATGAAGTATTCCCCTAAACAAGAAAAGAAGAACATTAAGGGGCCCATTCTGATTGTGCCCTTCTGGATGTCCAAAATCTGGATGAGCAGGATTTACACCCGATTTTGGACTCGCGGGAGCTAGATGTTCCTGTGGGAGAAGAATCGGGGAAAAGGGCTTGGATGGGCCAGATGGGGCCCAATTCTCGCCCGCTGCACACACAGCTCCCTCCCTATCTGACCCTCCCAATGCTCCTACATGGAGCCTGGTGCCATGGCGTCCCATTGCCACAGCCTGCCAGGGCGAGGATCAGACTGCCAGGAACCTCCCGGTGCTCCTTACCTCTTTGAGGGGTCCTCCATGCCTAACCATCGATATCAGGGGGACTTATTCCACGTCCGAGGTCGAATAAGTCCCCCGCCTATCTCCTCCAGCCTGGACTTACAGGGCCACAATCGGAATCAGCCCTGTATGTCCAGGGTCATGGGCCCACCTCCACCACACCCATGCTCCTCCTCCAGCCCATCCTCTCCCGTTCACATCCAGAGCTCTCCTCCTCCAGCCCATCCTCTCCCATTCACATCCAGAGCTCCCCACATATCTCCTCTGTATGTACGGGGAGCTTTGAGAACAGAATTGGCCCCAAGCAATTTGTGGTTCCCCCTCAGAGAACAACTCTTATACAAATTGGTGAGCTAACCTACCTCTATCTCAGCAGCTGAGAGAAAGCCCAAGCAATCTGAGATGTACCCCATCCTACACTTCCTAGTAGGTTCCCTTAAGCTTTCCCACCCTTGAATGATACTAGGTAAATAGTAACAATGGAAATGCATAAATCCCTATCTGCATAAATACATAGAATAAAATACAGTATACTGTTGAATTCCATATCAAATAAAAACCAATCACACAGCCACACAATCATCCATAACACCCAATATACCACTCAACAACCCATAACAAAAAGATACAATAAAAAGCATACTATAAAGAAAATCTTACAATCCACCTTAGTTACACACATTCAGGATCTGCAAGTACCCCCACACATCCTTCATCTAAGTTGAGCATGCTGGCTATCTGTTAAGAACTCAAAAGCCCTATCTGAAGAACTTTTCCACAGGAGTCTCAGCCACAAAGCCTAAATTTAAAGCAAATCTAAAGTACTGCAGGAGCTGTCCAGTCATTACATAATTTATTTATTTATTTATTTATTTATTTAACAGGTTTTCTATACCGCCTTTTCCTTAAATCAAAGCGGTTACCAGACACAAGAAGGGAGAACAGAGACAGGGGGGCATACACTGACTAAACTAAAGAGTGAAGGTAAAATTGGGATACGCAACATCAAGGAACCGTTACAGTAAAACAAGTTATATGCAGGCTATAATAATAGAGACTGTTAGATGTCTGTGCCATAGTACTCAGTGAAGAGTACAAATTTCAGTTGTTTTCTGAACTCCTTTAAATCATCCATGGATCGCACATCGGGAGGGAGAGAGTTCCATATAAGTGGGGCCGATAAGGAAATTGCCCTTTGTGTAGTACATTTACACGCTTTTCTGAAACTACTTGGGGTGCTGAGGGTGTTTGATGTAGTTATTCGTCTTGGCCTGTTGTTATTCTGGAGTAAGAGGTTATGAAGGCTAAAAGCAGAGCATTTATGTCTGATCTTGAATATATTAATTACTATCTTGTATTTGACGCGCTGGCTTATTGGAAGCCAGTGGAGCTCTTTGAGAGTAGGGGTAATGTGATCTTGAGATGCTGAGCCAGCAATAATTCTGGCTGCCGTGTTCTGAGCCATCTGAAGAGGTTTAAGTGAGTGTTTTGAAAGACCGTAGTAGATAGGATTACAAAAGTCCAGAATAGGAGTTATTAAGGCTTGGCAGACAGACCGGAAGTGGTCATATGAGAGTAAGGGCTTGAGGCGTCTAATCACTTTCATTCTGTAGTATGCAGACCTCACAGTTTTTCTGATGTGTGACTGGAGGGTTAGACCTTTATCGAGGGTAATTCCAAGATATCTAACTTCATCCTTAACTGGTATTGTAATGTTGTTGTATTTAATGAAAGGTGGGGGGTTGAAGTCGGTGTTTCGAGTGACAATAAGCGCCTCTGTTTTATTGTAGTTTAAGGCAAGGTTATTGCATGTGAGCCAGGAAGACATGTTGTCAAGGCAATTTGTGATCTTGCTGTAGTCGGGGTTAATGAGATCAATCGGTGTATAAATCATGATGTCATCTGCATAAATCGTATAACTTATTTGATGGGCTGCCATAATTTGACAAATTGGCTGAATAAAAATGTTGAATAGAAGGGAAGAAAGCGCAGATCCCTGAGGTACTCCTTGCTTGATATTTGTAGGCTGTGAAGTGTTGTTTCCAATTTTAACCTGAAACTGCCTGTTTGTTAAATAAGAGTTAAACCAACTAAGGACAGTACCAGAGATACCGATACTTTCCAATCTTGATAGGAGGATAGTGTGGTCAACTGTGTCGAAAGCCGCTGAAATATCTAAGAAGATCAATAAAGATCCTTGCCTGTAATTGTCTATGGTCTGGGTGATATCATTGAACAGATATAGCAGCAGTGTTTCAACTCCATGGTTGGGGCGAAAGCCATGTTGATGTAGATCGAGTGGGGCATGGTCGTCAACATGGTCTTGGAGTTGTAGCTGTACTGCTTTTTCTATTACTTTGGCTAGGAATGGTATGCTAGAGATTGGCCTATAAGCCGCTGGATTGTTCTTATCCAGGTTTGTTTTTTTGAGGATAGGCCTTATTGAGGCTAGTTTAAGTTGTTCTGGTATTATTCCTTGAGATAGGGATATGGATACGATATTGTGTATATAACTGAGGAAGTTATGCTTGGTTGCTTTGAGCCATTGAACTGGACAAGGATCAGTAGGGGCGGTGCTAGTATTGAGAGCAGAGATGATATCCGAAATCTGTTTGGTTGAAGGAGTGTGGAAACTGTCCCAACTTGTTATTGTTGTTGTTGTTGTTGTGATGGAGCTGTAGGTTTCGGTATGTATTTGAGTCGGTATGTGACCTATTTTCTCATGGAGAAAGTTTGCAAAGGTTTGAGGGTTGATTTGTATGTCTTTGTCAGGACTTGGTTCTTTAGTTAGGTCTTTTACTATCTCAAAGAGTTCTCTGGGTTTATTGTAGGCTTTCAGAATGGTGTTTGTGTGATGCTCTCGTTTTGTATCGTTAATAAGATCATTATATCTTTTTTGCTTTGTTAAGTAAGTGTTTTGTACAGTTGGAGATTTGGAGCGTCTCCAGTGGCGTTCTAGCTTTCTTAATTCTCTTTTAGCGTTGCGAATTGTATTGGAGTACCATGGAGCGTGTTGTCTTACGTTCTTTGATTTTATGTACGGTTTGGATTTTGCTGCTGTACTGATGGTAATGTTCCAATTCTTAACCAGTTTGTCCAAGTTAGGTTCATCCGAGTTGAGGTAGGGTAGTGTGTCTTTTAAGAATTGATCTTTTTTGAAAGCTTTAAATCTTCTGATTCCAAATGAAGCAGAATGTGTTATGTTGAACTTGGCCGTATTGTTTGTCAATTCAATTTTGATTCTGTGATGATCAGACCAAGGAATCGGGGTGATTATGGGTGAGGAAATAAATCCCTTGTCTAAGAGATAATTTGGGGCAAAAACTAGGTCTGGTGTGGAACCATGTCTATGGGTGGGAGTGGTTATTAGCTGAGAGAATAGTAAAGAGTCCATTGCCTGAAGGAAGGTTTGCCTATCATTGTTAGTTGCAGAGCTGAGATTAAAGTCACCTAGTAAGATTAAAGGTTTGTGAATTGTGGTGATTGCACAGACAGTTTCAAGAGTGGTAGTTAGCTCTTCAGCTGGTGCGTGGGGGGGCCCTATAAACAAGGCAAATAGTTAGATACTTGTTTCCCACTGCAATAGAACTGCAATGCTCAGAGTTGCTAGAAGTGAGTGTTTGAAGTTGCAATGAGTCTTTAGCAATGATTAGAACTCCGCCACCTCTCTTTAGAGTGCGAGGATTATTAAAGGCGGAGTATGTAGAGGGGACCAGTTGGTTGAGGAGGACACTATCAGAGGGGGAGAGCCAAGATTCTGTAATGCATAAAATGTCTGGGTGCTGGTCCACAATGTGATCTCTGATTAAATGAATTTTGTTTCTTACTGATCTAGTATTCATAAGTTCTATAGAGGAGATGTTTAGTGTGTGGGGTTTTTTAGGGCATGCTTTAGGATTCAAATGATTGAGGTGGCTGCCAACATCATGTTTGTTACAGGATTTACTGTGAGATCTCGTGGAAGAGCAATTCCAAATGTGGTATATTGATATGATTGTTAGAAGCCATATATATAAATGTTGGAGCTGTAAGTGGGGTGTGCCTAATCGTTGAAGGATGATAAGGGTGTCCAAGAGAAATTTGGGGTGGAAGGTGGGCTTGACCATGACTATGATACTTCTTTTTTTAACTAACGAAGGCTGTTGCTGCCAATTCGCATAAAACTAATGACATACCTTCTTTAGCTCCAACGACTTTCACAGTGTTTCTTGCAGGGAAAAAGAGGTAGATGGAAGCTGAAGGGATTCTAAATGATTTGAAAAGTGCTCAGATTGGCTGCAGTTCTCTCTCACACACAGTTCCCAACTAAGTAGGCACAGCTGATTCTCACTCACTGCTCACAGGATCGTTGAAGCCTTTGCTGAAGGGATTCTAAATGATTTGAAAAGTGCTCAGATTGGCTGCAGTTCTCTCTCACACACAGTTCCCAACTAAGTAGGCACAGCTGATTCTCACTCACTGCTCACAGGATCGTTGAAGCCTTTGCTGAAGGGATTCTAAATGATTTGAGAAGTGCTCAGATTGCCTTACTGTGTCAGACCAAGGTCCATCAAGCCCAGTATCCTGTTTTAAACAGTGGCCAATCTAGGTCACAAGTACCTAGGAGTTTTCCCAAACGACACAGGTTCCACAATGCTTGTATTGGGACAAACAGTGGATATTCTGGGTCCCCTAATGGTTTATAGATCTTTCCTCCAGGAACTTGTCCAAACCTTTTTTAAAACCAGCTACACTAACAGCTTTTACTACATCGTCCGGTAGCAAATTCCTGAGTTTGATTACACGTTGAGTGAAAAAAATATGTTCTCTTATAAGTCTTAAAGAGATTACCCTCTAGCTTCATTACATGCCCCCTAGTCTTTCTATATTTTGATGGCGTAAACAATTGATCTACGTTTATCCGTTCCACTCCATTCATTAATTTATAGACCTCTATCATATCTCCCCTCAGCCATCTCTTTTCCAGGTTGAAAAGCCCTAACCTTTTAGCCATTCCATCTTCAATTCTCCAAAGTCCTGCAAAAAGACCCACAGTTGCTCTGGGTCTTCAAAGGATCGTGTTTGATTGTGAATCACAACATACATATGAGCAGGAATTAGAAGACCAAAACAAGCTTGAAGTTTCTTTAATTGAGGGTGAAATGCCAACACTTGCTTCCAGTGATCCACAGTAGTTTTATTCAAATCTGATAAGAAAAGCAAAGTGTGGCCTTCATGCTTAATCAGTGATTGAAGATCTGCAGCCTGTAGGATTTTCAAAACGTGTTGGTATCGCAACACTTTGAATACCATATGAAAGGGATCTATGTTCCCTTTCAATTTCTAAGGGGCAATCAAAATCAATATTCAACAACTTAGGTAACAGGGATTCCAAATATGCTACTGAATCAGAGCTTTCAGCTCCCTGAGGAATCAACAAAATATGAAAATTATTGCGATGAGATTGGTTGTTTAAGTCTTCTAATTGATGTTCTATATGTGAAAGATGTTTAATTTGATATTGCAACACCAGGATATGCTCCTCATGCTCCTCAGAATGGGTTTCTTGCAAATTCATATGATTACCAAGATCTGACAGCCATATTTTCAAATCCTGAAGTTCATAGTAACATACATAGTAACATAGTTTATGATGGCAGATAAAGACCAGTATAGTCCATCTAGTCTTCCAAGCAAGGCGTCAATAGTAGGTGCACCTTCTGCTCTGTGCAGGTCATCCCTCCCCATGCCTTTGTTTATGGGTGTACCCACTGCTACATGTAGGTCACTCTATTTACTAAGCTTGAAGAATGGTCTAGAATTTGGCAGCTGGGATTTAATGTTAAAAAATTTAAGGTCATACATTTGGGCTG
Source organism: Ichthyophis bannanicus (assembly GCA_033557465.1). Taxonomy (NCBI): domain Eukaryota; kingdom Metazoa; phylum Chordata; class Amphibia; order Gymnophiona; family Ichthyophiidae; genus Ichthyophis; species Ichthyophis bannanicus. The sequence continues at coordinate 488,489,711 of CM066035.1, forward strand.
CAGCAAACCAAGGGAGCAATATAGTATAGGGGCTGAAGTACTTTTGTTCACTAAAGAAGAGGGGTACCTAGGCGTGGTTGTGTCTGATGATCTTAAAGTAGCTAAAGAGGTAGAAAAGGTGACAGCAAAAGCTAGAAGGATGCTTGGGTGCATATGGAGAGGAATGGCTAGCAGAAAAAATGAGGTGATAGTGCCTCTGTATAAGTCTTTGGTGCGACCTCATTTGGAGTATAGTGTGCAATTCTGAGACCGCACCTTTAAAATGATATAAACAGGATGGAGTCAGTACAGAGAATGACTACTAAAATGGTTAGTGGTCTTCATTATAAAGCATATGAGGACAGACTTAAGGATCTTAATATGTACACCTTAAAGGAAAGGCGGGATAGAGGTGATATGATTGAGATGTTTAGATACCTCCATGGTATAAATGTATAGGGGGAGAGCCTCTTTCAATTGAAAGCAAGTTCTGCTACAAGGGGACATGGGATGAGAGTGAAGGGGGATAGATTCAGGAGTGATATGTGGAAATATTTCTTTACAGAAAGAGTGGTGGATCCGTGGAAAAGTCTCCCAGTGGAGGTGGTAGAGATGAGGACAGTATCTGAATTCAGAAAAGCATGGGACAAACACAGAGGATCTCTGAAGGAATAAAGGGGACTGTTGTAGTTGTTGATATGGAAGGACAGACTAGATAGACCATGTGGTCTTTTTCTGTTGTCATATTTCTATGTTTCTATGTTTATGTTTATTTTGATTTTATCCTGTTGCTATAAAGGTATCCACTGTGTCTGTCCTATGCCATTTTGAATTCTGCACTGTATTTGCCCCCACCACTTCCATCGGGAGGGCATTCAAAGCATCCACCACCCTTTCAGTGAAAAAGTATTTCCTGACATTGCCTTTCAGTTTACCCCCTTGCTACTTTATGTTATAGCCTCTAGTTTTACAGCTTCCCCGTCTTTGGAAGAGGTTTGTTTATTCATTAATACTCTTTAAGTACTTAAAGGTCTGTATCAAATCTCTCCTGTCCCTCCTCTCCTCTGAGTGTACATATTTAGGTATTCAAATTCAATACGCACAGCAGGCCAAAGCCTCACAATTTACAGTTACAATTTTTTTCACTTGCATATTTCTGACAAAACTGCTTGCAAGAAAATATCGGCCTCATGACCAGACACCATCTTGCTAGGTGAGGGAGGCTACGACTTTGAATGCTTAACTCCATGATGTTGTGATTTTATTTATTTATTTGTATTTATTTGTGAGTTTTATATACTGCTATTTCAAGTAATCAAAGCGGTTTACATTATAAAAACAATTACATTGAAACATCTTAAAAGCTTAGCAGGTGCAAAACAAAATCACAGTAATTTATATGATTCAAACATTATAACTTATTTATAAATAATGATTACTGAGATATGGATAAGCTGAATAAGAGTGGGTGTTGAATGAGAAAAATGTTATTAGTATTGTTTGAGGGGTTTAGTAGGATATAATGGAGGGTTTGTGTATATTACGCAGGGTCATGGATAAAAATGAAGGGTTCTTCAACTTAGCAGGTTTGATCCCTGCAATTTTCAACTGAATAACTAGCAACATAAAGTATGTTACAAGTCAGGAAAATGGAGGAATATTTGAGTCTTGATTCTTGTAGGCCTCAGGGCAAAACTCTCAAACTGCCATCTTGTGATTCACAGAATAGTCATTTAGAATGGACACCTCTATAATCAATGCCATTCTGTTGTTCATTACCACTAAATCCATCTTCTTCACATCCAGCTTTTTATCAGTCAGAATGGGAGTATCCCAGGTGATCATAAACTCTTCATTCTCGGTAATTCTCTTAGGATCATGATCCCAGTGCTTTTCAAGCACAGTGATGCTATAGGGCCCAATATTCAAAAGACTTTTGCACGGTTAACAGCCAGTTAACTGTGCAAATGCCTGCTAACCGGATATTCGATGGCACATACATGGGTAGTGACATCAAATATCTCTTACTAAGTTCCCTATGTGCCCCAATGCTAGCCGGCATGCTGGGGGCGTTCTGGGGCAGAGCAGAGGTGGGGACCGGTGCTAACTGTGCAACACCAATATTAGAAGCTGCACAGTTAACGCTCGGTGCCTATAAGATAGACAAAGAAAACCCTTGCCTATCTTATAGGCACTGAGGCTAACAATGCATTATCCAATATCAATGCTGCACGGTTAGCCTCGGCAGCTTACAGGCAGCATGACCAGACCCGGATATTCATTTCCATTGCCACAAAAGTGAATATCTGGGGTTTGGGGTGGGCGGGCAGGGCTAAGCAGTTACGGTGCTTAGCCATGTCCAGTTGAATATCAGGTCCATACTGTTTACATCATTTCCAATGGATGAGGCATGCTACTTTATTGTGCCTTTTTGTATAGAAATTTTCTGCCATCAGAATGACACAACCAGCTATGAGGTGAGTCAATGTTTCCAGCTCTTTCTTACAGAATCTACATATATCTGTTTTGTCAGTTTTTCATGCTTGTTGTATATCATCTTGTCCATAATCTGCTGTTCTGGGCTGCAACTATGAATCTTTCTACCTTGTTTAGATGTCCTAGAACTTTAGTGGCTCTACTAAAATATTGTATTGTGATCTTTATGCCTCATGTAATTTTCCAGAATGAAGGAGAATTCTCTGCACCAACAGGAGAAGGATGGGAACATATTCTACTGCACCGTGCAACTGCATCTTGGGTTGCTCTTCTCCAAGTGCACAACCTTGCTCCTGTCCACAATAGCCATTTGGATGTCCAGTCTCTTAATCCCTCAAGGTCCTCCTGCAATTCCTCACAATCACCTCATGATTCAACAACTCTGAACACTCATTATTCCCATTTCAAGGTCATCCATAAACATTTTAAGAAGCAGTGGTCCCAGCATAGATTCCCAGGGCACTCCACTACCCATCTCTCTCCACCGAGAAAATTATCCACCTAGCCCTACTCTTTGTTTTCTATATTTTAGGTGAAGAAGAGGAATGATCTATAGCAGGCATGTCCAACTTCAAACAGGCTGTGATCTACTTTTTCCTGCCAAAAGTGCCGGTGATCTACCACCATGAAAATTAAGTTTAAAATTAGTTTCAAATTAAATTTTAACCCAATAAAGTTGTAGGATTCCCCCCACCCCCATTTTTAATGAACCTTCTGTCATTTACTTGGATGTGATCAGCTGTTAAGCAAATTAAGCAAAAACAAAACAGAGAGACGAAGATCCAGTAAAAACTGCGAGGGGAAATGGAAAGTACATTTTTTTAAAAAAGTTTTATTGAGTAATAACTTTCTTTAACAGTCTTAATAACTTTCTTTAACTTTTGTTGAGTAATTTGTGTTAAATTTAGGTCGAGTATTGATCCAGGCTGATCTTTTACAATCTTTATATTTTGCTCTTGCTCATTAGTGAGACGTCTGAGCCTGCATTTCATCCACCAGCTTTTTGAAGTTGGGTGAATATTGCATGAGGGCCAGTCTCATGGAATCCTGGAGATGTTCATCTGTCATGTTGGAACATTGTGTACTCTTTGTCATTTTCAGATGGGAAAACACAGATTCACACAAATAAGTTGAACTGAAACAGGAGTGTACAGCTTCACTGCATCTTCTCAAGTTGGGAAATTTGTCTCTAGGCACTAGCTTCCAAAACGATTCTTGCTCAGCATGGGTCTTGTGAAAAATGTGTTTTAAGGTTTAATATTTTGTTTTCAAGAGATGGCTTGTTCAATGAGTAATTTTTACTGATAACAGCTGCAGTTTCTTTAATGTCCACATCTACTTTGAATGGGTATGACAAGTACTCCTCAACTGTTCCAATTTTTTGGAAGTCACAGAATCTATTTTCAAATTCCTGGATAACAGAACAGATTTCTGTCACATACTTCTTGTTCTGAAAAACAAAATTTGGATATTGTCCCAGATGGTCCTGCATATTAGGAAAATGATCAAAAGTGTTGTATGCAAGGTCAGCCATAATTAGCTCAAATTTGCTCTTGTAGGACGAAACTATACTCATCATCTCACCAATGCATTTGTTTTTACCTTGTAGTTCAAGGTTCATATCACTTAGTTCACCTGTAAAGTCAGCGAGAAATGCCAGATCACATAACCACTCCATCTTCCAACTATGCTTGGTCATCTCCCCTCTCCTTCAAAAAACTTCTTATTTCATTCAGAAAATCACAAAATCTTTGTAGAAATTTGTGCCTACTTAGCCATCTTACATCTGTGTGCAAAATGATTTCTGCTGCCCCTTCATCAAGAGTAAGATTGAAAAGCCATCTTTGAAGTGATCTTCTACGAACTGAATTTACAATTTTGAAAGTGATGTCCATGACAGTCTTTGTATTGAGTCTCTTGCTTGCTAAAACTTGTTGGTGAATGATGCAGTGGTAAGAAAGGAAATCTGGGAAGTCGTCATGCTGTCTACAGAGGGCTATGAAACCGTTAACCTCACTTGCCATTGCTCTTGCTCCATCAGTAGTGATGGAAACAAGTCTATGCAATGGAAGATTACACTTTGTCACAAAAGAATGGAAAGAACTGAATATTTCCTAACCGGTAGTTCTCCCTTTTAAAGAAATCATTCCAAGTAGTTCTTCTTTAACACTGAAGTCTTCAAAAACCATCCAGATAAAGACTAGTAACTGGGCTATGTCTCTTATTTATTAATTTAATTTATTTATTTAAAAGTCTTTTCTATACCGCGCTCTTCAAATAAGCTTGGCTCACAGATAATGGTAACTTTGTCCATGAGTAAGGAGAAACCATACTGGACTTACATAAAACAGGGTAGAAAAATTTGGGTTGAACTGGGGAAACTATCTACATACTCTAGGCTAAGGCAGGTTACCGTCTTAGCTTGCTATCTACATGCTCCTGCTTGGAGAAGGCAGTGCTATTGTGTGGCGCTGGTGTCATGTGTGGTAGTTGGGATGGGGTGACTGCTATGGTGTCTGTGGAAGGGTAGTTGCTGGGTGGTACCGTAATACTGTAGGAAGAGGTGGTGCTTGAGTGCTTTCCTGAACTGGGTGAGGTCTGTGATTGCACGGATGTCAGGTGGGAGTGCGTTCCAACATGAGGGAGCATAAAACACGAAGGCCCTCTTTCTTGTTGCCTGTGAGCATTTTGTGATTTCGCTGGGAATAGATAGGGTATTGGCTGTGACTGATCTTCGGGTTCTGTTTGGAGGAGTGGGGTGTATGAGGTCGGTGTTGGAAGGGGAGGTGAGACTGTTGATGGCTTTGAAGGTGATGAGGAGGATCTTGAAGGTGAGTCTAGAGTGGACTGGCAGACAGTGGAGGTGCTTCAATATTGGTGTTATGTGGTCCTTCATGGCGACGCCATGCAGTAGTCTGGCTGCTGCGTTCATAGCCAGCTGTAGTGGATTCAACGTGCTCTTCAGTAGTCTCTGTAGAATGGCATTGGCATAGTCGAAGTGGGGGATGACTAAGGCCTGATAGATTGTCCTGAAGTCATCTGGTTCCAGTAGGGGGCGTAGGGGGCAGATTGTCCGAATCTTGAGATATACTGCGTTAACGGTGTTGTTTATATGTGTTTTCATATCAAGCTGTTGATCGAGCGTTACCCCTAAGTAGCATATTGTGGGCCTGGTTTGGAGCTCAGTGCCTCTTACTTTTAGTGCATTTGGTGGAGTGAACGATTGGTCTCTGGTGATGAGTAGAGCCTCAGAACGCTTGTGGTTTATTCTTAGGTTTTGGGAGTGGAGCCAGTCAGTTGTAGCATCAAAACAGGCAGTTAGCTGTGAGAGGTCCGGCTGGTCCGTGGCAAACAGCATGTAGAGTAACACGTCGTCTGCGTACATAAGGCATGAGATGCCGAAGGAGCAGGCGATTGCGCAGATGGGCTGCATGTATATATTGAAAAACAGCGCTGAGAGGGAAGATCCCTGTGGGACACCCTGTTTTTGCTGGAATGGTTTGGAGGTCGTGTGTCCTGTCCTTACATGCTGCCACATGTCTGAGAGGTAAGATTCACACCATCTCAAGGCTGAATCCTGTATCCCCTTCTCTGCCAGACACTCTATGAACAGCACATGGTCAATGGAGTCAAAGGCTGCGGAGATGTCCAGGAAGATTAGAGCATAGCCACTTCTGGGTTTATCTAGTCCGGACGTTAGTGTGTTGAAGAGGATGGTTAGAAGCGTCTCGACATCTTGTGCTTCTCTGAAACCGTGTTGGCATGGGTCTAAGGGCGCAGCGGTCTCAATGTGGTTCTGGATTTGGTGTAGGACGATTTTTTTTATTATTTTGGCCATTAGTGGGATACTTGAAATTGGCCGATATGAATCGACTTTCTGGGGGTCCAGTTTGCCGTTTTTTAGGAGCGGTCTGATGGATGTTTGTTTCGGGCTTTGTGGGAAAGCTCCTGTGGTGAAGGAGAGGTGGATGACTTTGATAAGGAATGGGCTGAGTTCCTTATGCAGTGACTTTATCCAGAATGCAGGGCAGGGATCGTTTGGAGCTGTGGTGGTGTTAATCAAGTTGATGGTGTCTTCGATGTTCTTTGCTGATGGTGAGGAGAAGGTGGATAGTGGAGATAGATGGTGTTGTCTGTTCATAGGAGTGGATGATGTCGTTTTGATGGTCTGAATTAGCTTTGACTGGAGATAGTCTGCGTATTCTTGTGGTTCTGGCATGCTGTGTTGTGTGGGAGAAAATTCCTTTGTGAGGGTCTTTACCATGTTGAATAGATCCTTCGGTTTGTTTATGGAGTAATTCTGCGTGATAGCATCTCATTGATTCGGCCACTTTCTCACGGTGTTTCCTTAGGTTGGAGGTGTAGATGTCCAGGTTACTGGTGGTGCAGGAGCATCGCCGTCTTCTCTCAAGTTTCCTCAGGCAGCAGAGTGATGTCCTTAGCTCAGGAGAGAACCAAGGGGTACCCTGCTGGTTGGCTAGCAATAGAGCTGAGAGTGTTGTTCCAAGTGGAGATCATTTCTTCTAGATTGGTTTCTGCGAGGTTGAACAGAGGTAGAGATTTGCTGAGGATCTCCTCCTTGTTGAAGTGTCGGAATTTTGCTTTTGGGCAGGAGTCGGGGGTGGGCTGGCATCTTGTTTGAGCCTGTTGGTAGGGTAACTGGAACCTTATTAGCTTATGGTCAGACCATGGAACAGGCATGATGGAGATGGGAAGTGGGAGGTTTCAGCTTGTGACTGACTGTGGAGCAAAAATCAGGTCAAGTTTGTTACCCTTTGTGTGGGTAGGCTCGTTGATCACTTGGTCATAGCCCAGCTGGCTGACAGCATTCAGGAGAGAGCTGGCATGTTCTTCTGATAGGGCTGGGAGATTGAAATCCCCCATAAGCCAGTTTGGTATGAGTGGGTTTTCGGAGTTGCAGGCCAGGTCAATTACACAGGTACACTAAAAAACTTTTTTTTAAACTGCCTCTAATGTTTCGATTGATTTTTACGTTTTTTGGTGCGCTGAATCCAAATCTGGTAACCAATTTGCTCCATCACGTACAGATTTTTTGCTACATTGGGTTAGCAGTTTGAGGTGAACGTTTCAGATTGAGTGCGATCGAGATAAAAGTTTCTTGGATGAATTCTTTATACTAATTGTTTAGTAGTTATTCAAATAAGAATAAAGAAAATTGTAACAAGGCAGCACATAAGAATAGAGTAATGTCAACAAAACACACTGTGATGGTAGCAAAATTGTCTGCACTTAAAACAGCCACATACATGTGCACAAACATTGAGCATATAAGAGCGAGGTTAGACACAAAGCAAAGCAAAGAAATGTGCAAAAAATGCTGTACAGGTATGTATGTAAGAACAGAAAACGCAAACCACACCATTGCAATACATGAAGACAAACACCCGATGGTGTGAAAATAAAATTCTAATAAATGAGATCCGACACTGTGGTAATAACTAGCAAATTTTTATTTCAAAGTTTAGTAAAAACACGATATTTGTCAACACAGTTTAGATTTTAAAGTCATTCTTGGGTCAATCAATCTCCTGGTGGGCCCGTTTCTTCTTCCCCCAAATGCTTCTCTTGGTGCGCTGCTTGGCGTATTTTTCATCTGGGGTTTCCCGCAGCAGCAACCAGCAGAAATCAGCCATCATAGTGGTGTTCCATCTTCCTTGGTACCTTCTCTCTGCGTCCTTGATGTCCTGGTGAAACCTTTCACCTTGTTCTTCACTGTACGCCCCCAAGTTTTCGGGAAAGTAGTTCACATGGGAGTGCAAGAAATGGACTTTCAGGCTCATGTTACAGCCTTGTTCTTTGAAGGCATTGAGCATCCTGGCAACAATATCCTTATAGTTCTCATCCCGCCTGTTCCCCAAGAATTTGAGAACAACATCCTTGAAGGAATCCCAGGCTTCTTTTTCCTTCTCAGACATCGTTTCAGCGAATGCTCCATCTGAAATGAGTTTCCTTATATCAGGGCCAACAAACACTCCTTCCTTTAGCTTTGCTTCAGAAAGTCGGGGGACCTTTGAGCAAAGGTACCGAAAGCACTCACCATCTTTTGGAAGGGACTTGATGAATTGCTTAATGAGACCCAACTTAATGTGGAGAGGTGGTAATAGAATTTTATCACGAGGTACCAAGCTCTCATGAAGAACATTTTTCTCACCGGGTCTCAAATACTCCCGAATTGGCCAGTCTTTTTACCCCCAGTGTAGGTCGCGGGCCCGGCTATCCCACAAGCAAAGGAAGCAGGGATATTTGGTGAAACCGGATTGCTGCCCTAATAGCATGGATAGAATTTTAAAGTCTCCACAAATCATCCACTTATGCTCAACATAACGAATCTTCTGAAGAATCAGGGCCAAATTCTCGTATTTTTCTTGGAGAATAACAGAGTGAGCAATAGGAACTGAAGCGAATGTGTTGCCATTATGAAGAAGAACACCTTTTATGCTGTTTTTTGACGAATCAATGAAACAGCCGCCATTCAGCAGGATCATACTTGAGTTTAAAACTGTTCCATCACTCCGTATATATCGTTGCAAAATACCAAATCTTCCTCTTTGCTGAAATACTTCAAAAATTGTGTCTCGCGGTTGCGGTACCAATAAAAGGTTGTTCCTGGTGACAATAGATTTTTCTGTTTAAGCCGAGAACCTAGCAGTTGGGCAGCATCTTTTGGGAGTCCTAAATCCCGGACTAAATCATTCAATTCAGCTTGAGAGAAAAGTTCAGGTTTCGGATCTGGTTCAGTTTCAAACTCGGAAGTACTGGACTCATCGGGAAAAGCCATCTGATGAGTCTCATCATGATCAGAACCGTCCACACAAATATGATCCAAAGATTTTGGTGGTTCAGGCACAGGTACTTCGTTGCTATGAGGGATAGGCCTAATTGCTGAGGGAAGGTTGGGGTAACTTATTACGTTCTTATTTTTTAAGTTGTATCCCTTCACAAAGCAAGAGCAAAAATAGAAGTCACTGCTGTGGTCTCTTTGTTCACGCCACATCATAGGTATTCCGAAACGAAATGCTTGTTTTTTACCTTTCATCCATAAGCGTAGATCTTCCTCACATGTCTTGCACACTTTGTGAGGAGCCCACGGTTTGTCTTGATCGCCTAACTTCAAACCGAAATAGGCGAAATATACTTTTTTAATAAATGCAGAAATGTTCCTCTGCCGCTTTTTCACGGTATATTCCCCACAAATAAAACAAAAACTGTCCGGAGAGTTGACGCAACCTCTGGCTCTGTGAGCCATCACAAATACACAGCACTGCAAACTACAACTGTAGTGAACCACTTCGGAATAAAGCTGGATTACAACTGAGCAAACAAAAGGTAATAATGAACTTGCAAGAAACTGAAATTTGACAGGAACGTTCATGTCGCAACCACCGTGTTTGAGCGAGCGAACGAGGCGAGGCGAACAGGAAAGAACATGCGCCAGTGCGAGTACTGGATTTAGCCCCCCGCCTCCCAATTGTCCTGTTAATGTATAAAATGAATACAAAACACTCTAAAATATCATGAGGGAGTGTTTCTAGTTAGTTAACCATTACAACCTCTATTTTGGGCCAAGAAAATAAACTGCAGTCGGCTAAAAAGAAATTATGTGAACATTCCAGTTATGGGTAAGAAATCTAATTTTGCAAGAAAACGTGATGTGATGGAACATTTTGGCTATTTTTCCTGGATTCAGCACCCCAAAATCTATAGGAATCAGTTGCAAAACTGGAGGCAGTTTTTTGGTAGTGTTCCTGTGTTATCATTGAGAGGTCGTCTGGAGGTGATGATGGAGGTTAATAGATTAGGTTGATGGAGGTGTGTTCATTTGCTAGAGTGATAAAATCCATCATTGTGGTACTATTGGCGTTGATCTGCTGGAGTTGGAGTACGGTTCTCGTGAGTGCGAGGGTTCCTCCGCCCTTGCTGTTGGCTCTGTGGCAGGTGTGTGCTGAGAAGTTGGGTGGGGTGAGTTGGTTGAGGATGACTGTATCAGCGTCTGTGAGCCAAGTCTCAGTGACCAATAGGATGTCCAGCTTATGGTATGATATCAGGTCGGAGGTGATTGGCCATTTCTTCCGGACTGAACGGGCATTGATGAGAGCGCAGTTCAGGTAGCTGGGTTGCGAGTGTTTTTCTGGTGTGGGTTTCTTGGATTGCTGTAGTGAGATGTAGAGTTAGTGTGGGCTAAGGTTGAGTCTGGGTTCTGTCTTCAGATGTTGGGAAGTGGTGGCCCATCTCCTCCCTGTGCCTCGTAGGGTTGGTATGGGGTTGCCAGTGGTGGAGAAGGCGAGGGCGCTATGGAATAGGCTGGTGAGGAGGTAGAAGATGGTTGCAACCGTAAGGAAGGGAGCCATTCTGTGAAGAGTGTTCTGTGGGGTTTTGAACGTTGCTGCTGTGGGCAGGTACAGTTAAAATGGCAGTGTAGGTGGAGTAGCTGGTGATTGACAAGTATGTCACCTGAGGTGCGGATGTATGGATCTCTGTTCTGGGATCTCTGCTTTGAAGACTCAGGGACAGCCTCACTAGGTGTGGTAAAGTGTGCAGTCATATAAGAATGGTAGAATAACACAAAGTAGTAGTACTTTGAAAACACAGTGTAGCAGTATTTTGAGAACACAAAGTAGCAGTGCTTTGAGAACACAAAGTAGCAGTGCTTTGAAAACACAGAGTAGCAGTATTTTGAAAACACAGAGTAGCAGTGCTTTGAAACACAAAGTAGCAGTATTATGGCAATCCTAATGCAGGTTCACGTCTGGCATATTAGCTATAAATTCAGTAATTCTTGTGGTGGGACAGAGATAGGAATTATATTAGAGTTCTCACTTTTGAGTGTAGTCTGCTGGGGCTGGTGGGCGTCCGAATCGTTGTCTGTGGGGTGTGGTATCGTGGTGGTGGCCTCACATACAGTAGTAGTGTTCTGATTCAGGTTCGCGGGGATGGACTGTGATACTAACTGTAGAACCCCGCCTAAGGGCCACGCAAAAGGGCCCTATGGCGAGGCCCGCAAGGCACGGGCGCCCCCGATGGCGCTTTTCTTTTAAAGATGGTGCTCTGCCCCGATTGGACAGAGCACGTTGTTGGCGGCAGCGGTGGCCTCCGTCTCAGGCGGGCTCGATCCCTCCTGGGAGAGCTGAGCCGGAGTGCTGGAAGATGGGCTGGCTGCAGGAGAGGCGTGCGCCCAATGGCGCTTTACTTTTAAAGATGGTGCTTTGCCTCGATTGGACAGAGCATGTTGTTGGCGGCAGCGGTGGCCTCCGGCTCAGGCAGGCTCGATCCCTCCCGGGAGAGCTGAGCTGGAGTGCTGGAAGATGGGCTGGCTGCAGGAGAAATGTCTGTAGACTAATCCAGTTGGAGTGAGAAAGCAACACAATTTGAAACATCCTCCAACAATTGTTCAGTTGTGTTTCCACACATCTTTTCTATTCGCCGCACGATGGTGTTTCTTGACAATTGTATATCTTGAATAGCAGCTATGATCTTTTTCTTATTTCTAAATCCTTCAAAAAGATTGTCAGCTTCTTCAAGAAAACAATCTTTTACAAATTCCCCTTCAGTGAAAGGTTTGCATTTCTTTGCGATCAGATTGCTGACCTTGAAGGATGCTATGGTTGCATTAACCGAATGTGACCTTGGCTTCGCCATCAACTGTTGCTGAGTAGCCAATTTCGATTTAAGTTCTTTGAGCTTCAGTTTACGAATTTCACTTTTGGGTGGAAAATCAGCATCAAACTTATTGCTATGCAGAGCTTTATGTACGGAATGTGGGGGGGGGGCAGTCCATTGGCCAGGCAGATTGCCACCCCTCCTCCTCCGTGCAAGAGGGAAAACAAAAACCTTACAAACACATACATCTCTTGCAGATTATACTCGTACCTGGCACAAACTTCTCACAGATTCTTCTTAGAAATAAAATCCTTTATTCATTATACATCACAGAAACAAGCATATAGGTGACGCAACCAAAACTAACTAAATACAAAGAAGACTTCCTTCACCCTCCACTTACAGCTATAAAGTAATTAGAGAGATTTCCTTTCCATAGACAGATCCTAGCACAGTGAAAGAGAAAGATATATGACAGTGTGAGATTCCTACCTACACTCAAAGATAGACTTTATCCTTTCAACCCCTCTTTCATTCACTCCATTCAAACTAAAAATAACACCACAATTTTACAGGCCCAGGACCCTCAACAACTCAAACATGCATCCTCTCTCAAGCTCGCGCCGGCATCACTTTTCCACTATGGCTGTTTGCTCTCTAAATTTTGTTCCAGGGACACTCCGGTTGCTTTTTTCTAATGGGGAAAAGGAAGGGGAAGGTCAGGACATATCCTGAAGCTGGTCTTCACTCGATGCAACAGCCCATCGTGAGGTTTTTGGTTGCCAGGTGGAATCTGCAGGGGTGAGTGTTGGAGCTAATGCAGGGGTGGTCCGTCCAGTCTCAAACATCAGTCTGAGTTCTGAGCCATGCGCCCCTCTAAAGGAACCTTTCCTGTCACTTGGTGAGCTGTTTCTCTGGCTGTCTCTCTCCCCTGCTGGGGTTGGGGAGATGCAGTCGTCTTTGGGGGAGTTAACGAGTTCAGCTGCGCTGCCTAGAACCTCCAATGGGGTTGAGGAGACTCACGTGGTTATGCCCATTGCAGGATCTATCAGAGCAGAGATCAGTGAGGCAACTTACATGGTGAGCCATAGTGCATCAGGATTAGAGGGGGCTCCCCAGACCCCGGATGGTGGCAGCATGCTGGAGAAGCCAGCGGTGATGACACTTGATTCTATCTGGACTGCTATAGTCTCTTTGGAGAAGACAGTTTCCAGGCATTTTAAAGTTTTGCAGGAAACTATCCAGGACCATTCAACTAGTTTTTTGCAAGAAGAACAAGACATTCAGGGACTAAGTACTATGATTGGGATTATGTCTGCTCAGATACTTTCTTTGCAAACACAGGCTGTTTCCTTGGTGAGAAACAGTTCTTCTATTCATGCAAACTTAGAAGATGGAAAACTTCTCTAAACAATTGAATCTGTGATTTGTGAACCTTCCTGTATCTCTTAATATTTCCCCTGCTGAACTTTTCAAAAAATACCTATTGGAAATCTTGGGTATGCCAGAAACTGCATTACCCCCTACTTATAAGATTTACTATCTTTTTTGAAGAAGCATTCCAGTAGTACAGTGTTGGAGGGTGAACAACCTGTGGCTTCAATGGATATGTTAAATTTGACCCAGGTATTGGAAGGTCCAGATGAGGAAACTATGTTGCGAGCGACACTTTTGGTCACATATGTACTGGAACCAGATCGTGCTTGGACTCTTAGGGCCCGATATTGAGGTGGGCAGGCTATGCACCACAGTGGCGCATAGCCTGCCCTCCGACTCCTCTAACCTGGATATTCACTTACACGCTGGGCAGTGTCCTTTGAATATCCCATCTAAGTCCCTAACGTGCCCAGATGCTATCTGCATAGCACTGGGGCATGTTGGGGAATTCTTGGGTGGAACGGGGGCAGAGGAAGGGGCTACATGGGTAGTAGCGATTTTCATTGCTATCTGCATAGCCTCTGTGTCTTAAAGATAGGCGAGGATTTTTTATCAATTATATTTATGGCACAGAGGGCTACGCGGGTAGCAATGAAAATCACTGCAACCCATGTAGCCCCTTCCTCCGCCCCCGCTCTGCCCCAGAACACCCCTAACACACCCTGATGTTATGCGGATAGTATCTGGGTGCATTAGGAACTTAGCTGGGATATTTGAAGGGCACTACTCGTGTAGGTGCCCTTCGAATATCCCGGATAAGGCCCTTACACGGGTAACTAAGGAAGTTACCCCTGTAAGGGCCTTGAATATCAGGCCCTTAAACTTTATTTTAGGAACTCTGCTAAGTCTTTTTATAGTCAAAAAATCTGGGTTTTCCCAGATGTTTCCTATGTTATGCAATCTAAAAAGTGCCTTTTTTTGTCAGGGTAGTTTTGTTGGGTTTTTCTTTCATGCTTTGTTTTCCTTATAAATGTTTATTGAAATTGTCTTTAGTTAGATATATATTTTATGAACCTAAGCAATTGCGGGTGTTTTTGGATGCTAAGAAATCCTCAGGGGCTGTAGTTGTTTAGGTAGGATCTACTTAAGATGGATTCTTTGAGGCACCAAGGTTGTCGAATTAGAGCCATGTGATTTCCTAGTTTTTCCTGCTTAGAAGTTTCTTTTTCCTATTGAGTGATGATATTTTCAACTTGCCCCTTGCTTCTGATCCTCTCCATTCTCATTATTGTCGGCTGTCAGATTCTAGCACATATAGATTTGGAGCTTGTTCTTTATGTGATTTCTTTTGGAATTGAGTGTTTTATTTCTGCTTTTATGCATTTGACTATATCATATGTGCTGTCTTTTTTCCTTCAAGTATATGTATTTTGTTTGATGTAATATGTTGAAATTTAGAAATAAAAAATTTAAAAAAATTAAATTAAAAATAAAAAACATGAAAGCATCCTAGTGTCCAACTTTCAGTTAGTTTCAACCACATTTACCTACTGAACACCAATATCTCCAAATTGGGACAGTTTGGAACAATACAAATCAAATTTAAACACTTTTCTGTAGTAACCAGCTCTGATAAACCTGAATTCCCGCCATTAGAACTTTTAACTGTGTAAAAGTAATGCTTTTAAAATCAGAAGTAAGCCCCTCCCTCTGGACTTTCCAATGTCTTCGATTTGCATATAAAGCCTTTTTTTCAACAAAATAAACATTTTCCCAATCTCCCCAAACCCTCCTTTATCTAATTTAAGCCTCAGATTTGCAATTTGATAACTTTTTTTCAGCAGTTTTTCAAACCCCTCTCAATTAGGAACTACACAGGGCAGCCTTTTAGTTTGCCTGTACATTTTTCATGCTTACTTATTCTTTCTTTCTTGGTTTGGAGCTTCAAACTCATTAAATACTTTTGTATATTGTGACGCTTGCGCCCCTACCAGGCGGTTGCCTAGTAGGGACGGCTGGCCATCTGATATCCCTTCTAGGATATTTGTAGTTGTGTACGAAAAGAAGAGCCAAGTGGTTAATAAAGCGCACAGGAAATTTTATTCGGTTTCCATGCTGGTAAGTGGTGAACATAAAATTCTTCAAGCATAACCTTTGTTTCTCCAGACAAAAAAGAAAATACAGGATAATTTCTCCCAGAAATCAAAATGTCCAAAACAGTGTAACCTTGAACAAACTCATACCAGTTCCTGTTCCTTACTGCAACTGCTTAACCTTAGCATCAGAAGAAAAAGGCATTTTAAAACTCTTCACATAGTGAGTGAGGTATCAGCTTCAACCCTGCTGTTGCCACACACAAACAGTTTCAGCTGTTAGAACCTCCACTGAGCTCCTGCAGTTTCAGCTTCTTAGGAGAGATTCTTAATCCTTTACATTCAGGCTTTCCCCTCTCTTCCAGCTTCTGAAACTGTCTTTAGGCTACCACAGCCCCCTTTTTATGTTCCACTGTTTCTAGCTCACACTTAATACCTTAGTGCACAGCTCGCATTCCATTTCAGAGACATCAGAATTAACAACACTTTCCTCAGGGCCTACCTCCATGCTCTCTATTGAGCTACAGCTGGGTGCTCCTTGAAAGTGTTCCGGGCTCTTTTCCTTAAGAGTCTTCACCAGATTAAAAGCCTCTCCCAGTGCCTGGCCTTGCCTTCTCCAGGCCAGTCTCTTGGGGGTCTCTCCTGTTTAACTTCCCTAGTGAGATATTTCTTTCTGTGCTGAGCTTTCTGGGGTATGACAGTCTCCTCTGAGTCAGAGCAAGAACTATCCTGCTGGCAATGCTTGGTCCCTGCGTACCTTTCTTGGCTGCCTCTATAGTGGTTCCTCCTTCTGCTGCTCTCCTTGGCTACAAAGCTCCTCTTCAGTTTGGCCACAGAACTTTCCGGTCTGTGCCTTCTGA
The DNA here is from genome assembly GCA_033557465.1 of Ichthyophis bannanicus. Lineage (NCBI taxonomy): Eukaryota > Metazoa > Chordata > Amphibia > Gymnophiona > Ichthyophiidae > Ichthyophis > Ichthyophis bannanicus. Next base: position 488,506,134 of record CM066035.1, read on the forward strand.
GAACTGGGCTAGAACCTGGGGTAGGCCTGGAACTGCAACTGCCGCTTGTGCTTGCTCTTGAATTCCTCCTGGACCTTCTTCTCAAAGCCCCTTCCAAACTCCAACTGGCTCTCCCTCTTGTGTTTGTTTTCTCCCTGTTAACTGCTGAGCAGGGCAACTCCCTTCCTGGCTCCGCCCACTTGGACCTCCTACTCCTATGCAGGGTTGTCCTGTGGACTGGGATTGGTTTACCCTTAGCTCTGCCCCCTAGGTTCCTTTCAGGGCTTTTAGTATGGAGTATGTGATTTTGTGCACCCATCCCCCGTAAAGAAGAGAAATTCTTCTTTTTTTCAGTTTTCCCTAGCTGGGCTGCACCCTCCTTACCACAATATTCATATACTTGTCATTATTTCTTTCTTTTCACTTTAAGTTCCTGGGGTTTATTATTATTATTATTGTTATTATTATTATTATTATTATTATTGCTTTATGAAAACATTTTTACAATAAACCAAGAAGTATAAACATATCTTGTGCAGAAATCAGAGAAAAAACAAAGAATAACACCATATAGGTCCATAGAAGAAATTATTACAAGAAATTATAACCAAATGTCTGCTTACTCTAGCCCTCAAAAAAGGGGAGGACCAAAATAAAGAACCTCATCCAAAAAACATACAAGAAACATAATCAGGGCAGTATTCAGAAAATCCATAAACTACTGTCCAACATTTGGACAATCAAAGGAAGCATCCAAGCGATGAGCATTTATGAAAGCTACCAGCTGGGAGGGCTCATAAAAATATACAAAACAGAACGGTACTTAACTGGGCATTTACAAGGATGTTTTAATAAAAGCCCCCCCCCCCCCCCCCCCCAGCTGGACAACACCAGGATGAAGCAGAAAAAAATCTCTGCGCTGTCTCTGAGTGTCCTTAGCTAAATCCGGATAAATCTGGACCTAGAAACCTCTGAATAATATATTTTGCTTCTTAAAAAAAAAATGTTTAAAGAGTCATTCTTTATCTCATACTAATGTGAAAGTTATCAATAGAGTGGAAGGAATCAGACTCTCTTCAACAGAGGATTCTAACATGAAGACATTTAAAGCCTCAGTAGGCTGGTCACCAATTCTTAAAGGAGAGTTCAATTTTCTTCCCTCTAGGCAAATAAAATGCTTTCACTATAGGTGGTATCATATCAACTGGAACAGACAACATATCAACTAAATACTTTTTAAACATATGAACTGCCATCACTGTTGAAACCTGAGGAAAATTTATAATCCTCAAATTATTTGCCCAAGATGTATTCTCCAAGTTCTCAATTTTAACATTTAATGCTCCAAAGTTCTTAACAATGATTGTTCCTCCAAAACAGCCACTTTTGTTTGCTAATCCAAGACATCCTGTTGTACCTCTGTAACCTTGGTTGCAGTCAATTCCACAGCTACAGAATTTGCTTTGGAGGCCAACAAGGATATCTGTGGTAACAAAGCCTCACTCAACAAAGCAATCGCTTGCCAAATGGCCTCTAAAGTAAAATCTGATGGTCGCTGCAACGTGAAGGCCCTTGGTCCGGACACTGGATCTTGAGCTGTTTCCATACCTCCAGCTGCTGAAACTCCACCCAAAATTGCAGCAATCCCTGCTGCCAATCCTCTGTCTGGCTCCATTGATAGGTTAAGATGTGAACGTTGACCCAGGGCAGACAGTTCATCCAACCCGACCACTCTATGCCTAGTCTTCCCAGCTCCGGAACAAACCCTCCATCAGGGACTTCTACCTGCTGTAGGCTCTCCACCCATGTGGAGTTAAAACACACCAGCTTCGAGGCCAGCAATATATCGGGGGAGAGAGATGAAGTTCTCGAAACAGACGCTGAACACTCCTGTACCGTGTACCTGCAGCCGAGGAAACCTCCCCCGAAGCTACTGGATAGTGGTGCAGCCGTTGCAAGAAAACATCCAAAGGACCAGTCACACAAGAAATCAATGTAGAGGTACTAGGGATTCAGGAAGGCTGTGAAAGCTCTTTCCCTTTTTGCTTCCAACCCATTTCAAAACAGCTGCTTCAGAGAGCCTTGACCAACGCTCTCCTGGTTTTAATTTTAATTTGATCCCCTTCCAACAGGGACTTATTACAACCCTCATCTCTCATAGGACCTGTTTCCAAAGTCCCCCTTCCCTTCTCCTTTAATCTAGAGCTCTCATTGACCCATCCATCAGTCTGTCTTCTCCTCAAGGCTCTCTATTTATTTATTTACTTTCTCTTATATACCGTGCTATTCTGCATCAGTGCGGTTTACATTGAACAAACTGAAATTACATTGAACAGGGCATTATAACTTGGAGATAACTATTTTACAGGGAACCTCTGAATAGCTCTCCAGGGTCAATATTCCAAACCCCTCTTCTTTTTTTAATTACCTAGGGCTCTTGGATTCTCCATCTCTTCCTCCATTCACCTCAAGCTTACCTCTTCTTTTTATTTATTGTGGGTTTCCTTGTTCTTCTTCTTTTCTCTGTAGCCCTCTCTTTCTCCTCTACAGAGTGCTGGAGAGAACTGAAAACATTCCTAAAAGCCCTGCAGCCTCTGGGTAGCACTCCAGCCTCCTGAACCTTCCCCCTTCCCCCAGCAGGTAAAACTTTTATAAACACATTTTCTCTCTGGTTATATTAAGATATTTACTCTGTGGAGCTATATTATCCACAAATTCCTTAAGAACATATAAGGACATAAGATATGCCACACTGGGTCAGACCAAGGCCCATCAAGCCCAGTATCCTATTTCAAACAGTGGCCAATCCAGGTCACAAATACTTTGCAGTTTCCCAAAAAAACACACAGGGGGTCATTCTGTGCTGGCCGTCCACCCCCATATGGCCTGTCAGAATCGAGACATTCAGCAGAAGACCCAATTCTGATCCCACGGGGACTTGACGTGCCTGTGAGATCAGAATCTGGTCTACCGGTCTGGATATGAAGACTTGGCCCCGATTCTGATCAGCTACATGTCCTGCATCTACCCGGCTAACTCAGCCAGGCTCCTGAATGGAGCCGCAGTGCCATGGTATCCCATCACCATGGCACCACGGCTCCATTCAAGAGCTGCGATCACCAGCTGACAAAAAGATCTGTGTTTCCCTGTAGCCCAACTCCCAGGGTCAGGCTGTGAGGAACCTCCTGCTCCCCTTCACCTGCTGCAATTCTCCACCATCCAGGAGGACTTATTCCACCTTTAAGGTGGAATAAGTCCCCAGTCTACATTGAAGGCCTCAGAACTACAGGGCTAACCTCTGAATTGACCCTGTACATCCCAGGTCACTCGCCGCCCAGTGCTCACTGCCCATCCTCCTCGCTCCTCCCTGGCAATATGTGTGGGGGGATCTCTGTCTCTGACATCACAATCCGGGCATTTAGTGGGTCTGGAAATCGGACATCCAGACCCGTTAAAGGTGGTTCGGAATGACCCCAACAGGTTCCAAAATGCCTGTATTGGGCAAGCAATGGATCTATTGGGTCCACTTTAGTAATGGTTTATGGACCTTTCCTCCAGGAAACTTGTCCAAATCTTTTTTTAACCCCAGCTTATTAGTCTTAAATGTGGTACACTGTAGTTTCATTGAGTGTCCACTAGTCTTTCTACTTCTTGATGGAGTAAACAATCAATCTACATCTACCCATTCCACTCCATTAACTTATAGACCTCTATCATATCTCCCCTCAATTGTCTCTTTTCCAGGTTAAATATCCCCAACCTTTTAAGCCTCTCCTCATGGGAGTATCCTTCCATCCCTTTTTATCATTTTTGTGGCTCTTCTCTGTATCTTTTCTAATTATGCTATATCCTTTTTATATTTATTTATTTAAGTTTTTCTATACCGCCTTTGTCCAAAGTGGTTTACAAAGAACATGACATAATCTCAGTAGATACATTATACAGTAAACAGGAGCAAATAAATATAGGATTAACTATGGGAAAGGGAATACAAATAGTGGTTCAGCAGAGGATCAGGAACAAGAAGAGGAATCATTTATATTACAGAAGGGATAAGTGCGAGGGGTTGAATTGGTCTACTGATCAGGATAGCATGTTACATTTATAGTTATGTATTGTCTTTAGGTCCATAGTATTCTCTGAAGAGGTGTGTTTTGAGACTTTTTTTCATATATTTAGTGGATTGTGTTTAGTGGATTGTGGAGAGAGTTCCAAATTATGGGGGCATAAATTGAGAATGCCCTGTTACTTGTCTGTTGTGTGGTTTTGGTCTTGAGTGGAGGTATGATCAGGAGATTCTGGTCTCATTGTGGCTGCTTTTGTGATCTGATCAGTGAGGCAGGGAGCTGAGAGGTTATGAAGGATTTTGAATGTGGTAGTGATGGCTTTCTGTTTTGTCCATTGAGACATTAGAAGCCAGTGTAGACTTTTTAGGACTGGTGTTATGTGCTATCGATTTGTACTAGCTGTTAGGATTCTAGCAGCAGTATTCTGTACTAGCTGTAGTGGATATAGTGCATGTTTTGGGAGACCTTGATGGATAATATTTCCGTAGTCCAGGTAGAGTGTAATAATGGCTTGAAATACAGATCTGAAGTCATTGTGCTGTAACAAGTGTCATAGGGGCTTGAGCAGCTTCAACTTTCAGTATGCTGCTTTTGCAGAATTTTTTATATGTGCTCACTGTCATAGAGCAGGAGCTAATAAAAGTGAGGACATAGGAAAAGAAGCTCTCTGTCCCAAAACAAATGAGGTGCAGAGAATGCAATTGTCTAGCAAAACAGCTAGAGGGAGAAGGCGTGCACTTACAGAGGCTGAGTGGACACACCTAGCTAATCAGCAGCACCTGAGAACTAGGCCGGGAAGCTCAAAGGCAGAAGACCTTTATAAGCAAGAGAGCAGCACCAGAAGGCAGAGCAGCACCGGAGAGCAGAGCACTGCTGAGAAACGGAGCAGTGGAACCAGGACTAGTGGCATGGTTGCAGGAACTGGAAGAGAACCAGAAGGTCCAAGGGAAAAAGAAAGACGGAGGAGAGTCAGTCCTGTGGAAGTCGTGGTAGCCAGAAACTCCAGAGGTAAAGAGCTAAGAAGCAGGAAGCCAGGCTTGGAGAGAGGCCTATGCTTGCCAGAAAGCCCGGAGACCAGATTGAAAGGTACCAGAAGCTTTCAAGAGAAAGATTGCCAGAGAGACTGGGTCTTAAGGGAAATACCTGAGGAGGACACTTCCAGCTATGCCTATTATAGGAAACAAAGGTATGATGATTCTTTATTCATGAAGAAAGGCTCAGCTGCTAGAAGCCCTTATAAAACAGATGCCCAGTTTAAAGGAAGAGAAAGCAGGCCAAAGTTTCACCAGCCAAGATATAGAGGCAATAAAACAGGCCATGCTCATTTAAGAACCTTAGAACACTTGTATGGAAAACAAGAGAGCAGAAATAGGGACTGGCCAGTGATAACAGCCCGAGAAAGCCCCAGCTCAGAAGAAGATAATAGTGATTTAGAACCAATGCAAGTGGAGCTTATAGACCCTATTCCCTCATCTCAGGAGGAATTGATGGATTGTTCCATGTGTGTTGGGGGTAGTTTGGAATCACTGCCTGAACTGTGAGCCTTACAGATATTACCTTAAGAAGTTTTCATATTTGTGCTGATTGAAAGAAGAATGTAATTTACTCAAATGTTGAAAGAATCCTTGGTTAAATTCCTTTCTACAACTGTGAAGATTATAACAGTTTACTTTGTACCTTGAGTTTGGTTTATGCCTGAAAAGAAGGACTTTCTTTAATTTTTGTAGCCCAACAAATCTTTTTGTGAAAAGGGAAATAAAAGCCTTATTCTCCCTCCATTTGGCTTACATGACTTATTTGCACCAGGAGCAGGACTACATAGACCAGGCTGCACCTGGCCTTAAAGAACCCTCCTCTCCTAAAATTAACTATATGCCCAGCCTCCCCATTCAGCCACCGGCCACCAGGGGGAGGTTGGCGACAACACATGTTGAGGCTGCTATCAATGGTTATACCTTGATATTTGATTTCTTTTTTTATTGATATTTCTGCATTATGTGTTATGGTCTTGTTTGGTGGCTTAAAATCCTGATCTCTGAATACAAGTAGAGCTTCAGTTTTGCTTTTGTTTACTGTAAGGTTAAGGTCTGCAAGGAGGTTTGTAACAGCAGTGAAGACATCAGATATGATCATGAAATCTGGGTTGGTGGAATTGAATGGCATAAAGAACATGATCTAAACAGCTATATAAGAGCTGAAATAATCTATAAACAATACCTGCTCTTAATCCAAAATATAATCAAACAAAAATACTCTCCTTCAAACCCAATATAATCACACTTATCACAGGCAAAAATGACCTCAAGATGGCTTATACCCTGCATTTAGTGAAAATATCACTATAAGGAACAGCTGACGCTCACATCGCTGGTCAAAAAAGCCTTCTATATAACCCCTCTCAAATATAAAAACTTCCAATCATAACACTTAAACACCACATGAGTACTACTGGGAAACCCAAAACACTTAATAAAGCACCTTAACACAAAACATACACATTCATTCAAAAGCGTCATTATACAATCTACTGCACGAAGCAGCACCGGAATAGACTGTTGCCTCCTGTAAAAAAGAGGGTAAAGTAAGCAAAAATAATAGTAAAAGTGCTAACTAGGTCTACGGTTACTTATCTTCTAATAACGCTCTTCAGTTCCAGAGCCACTTCGGCACAGGTCGGCATATAAACGAGACCATAAATCTTCGAAAATCTTCAAAGGTTGAATACAGCAGGGAAACTTTCTAATTACCAATACTGAAATCAACTCATACCCAACCCTACAAAAGCTTTCGTTTTGCCAAAGTATGGCTTCTTCAGGGGTTAAAAATACCACGAATGCAACACTAGATCTTCTCATTCCTCCACTCTCCCCGCCATCCAAAAAAGACGGCGTATGATGCACTACTTATTAAAAACCGACAACTAATCACATTACCCAACAATGACGTCACCACACACATAAAATGCTGTACACTCATTCATACACTTCACAAACAAGAACAAAAGTGAACAGATTGAAGCTCCATAGCCACATAACTCAGAGCAGTCGGACCCCTCAAAAAGGCCAACAAAAATCTTATATACGTAAGAAGAAAGCATTCAGAAAAACAAAGTCCATTCAATTTTGTCATTTAAACCACTCGGATATAAAGTATTCAGAGTGTAAATCCACAGTTGCTCCTTTTGTAATAATATTCTGTTCTGATCACCCCTTCTGATATTCTGTGGAACATATCCCAATATTGTACAATTGTCACCCGTGAAGGTCCCCAGAGGCTAAAAGCGTGGGTATTTCACAGGGCGTCTTCTTAAGTAGCAAGGGGAGTAGTACAAAAGGCATTGCAGTGCCCTCTGGGAGTTGTAGTTCCCCAAGCTAACGAAAGAATTAAGTTGTAGTCGAGCAGTAAGGTTTAAGACAGGACTTTTTATTCCCCTTCCCGGGCGGATTTCCAAAGCAAAGGAACCAAGTACAAAAGGACCATACAGCTGGTACAAAATAAAAGGAACAATCGGAACAAAAATACTGCTTATCTTCAGCTTAACAGTGTAACAGAAAAAGGTAATTTAAACAGTCCTTTTCACTCAAGGTAAGTTTCTTCACTTCCTTTCCTTAGCAAAACTTCCAGAAACCTCTTCAGCATAAAGAAGTGATTTCATCAGACAAAGTTAATGTACAATCCATATAATTATCAGAAGAAGGTTCCTCATATAAATCACATTGCATTTCTTCACACTCCTCTTCTGAATAAAGTCCTTCTGGATTGCAACTCACGTTATTCTTAAACAGTCTCTCTCTAGGGCTAAGAGAGTTCCTCTCCTCCTCACAGCTAGAGTAGACTGGGAAATTACCACACTCTCTGGAGTTCCTATTCTGAGAGCCACATAACTCTTGGTAAGTGTAGGGACAGTCTTCACTTTCTATGTCTCTTCTATTAGAAGCAATACTCCTACTTTCACAGTCTCTCTGCTCAGAGATTCTCAGTACAGCAGAGCATGGCCAAGACGAAAGCGTTTTACTGCTTTTCTCTCTCTGTTTTCCCTTGGGCCTGAAACTCCCTTCAGGGTAGAAGCTCTCTCCCTCCTGGTACCTGTTACTTGGTAGGTTGGCTTTCCTAAGCCTGGGTCCAGGAATGTCTCCTCTGCCCCCTTCGTAGTAAAGTTCACTGGGCTTCTGTTTAGCCATGCACTGCTCTCTGAAGCAGTTCTTCTGAGTGCTCACCATGGAATGATATAGAGGCATTATAATATCTTTTGTTTTATTTTCCATTCCTTTCCTTATCATACCTAGCATTCTATTTGCTCTCTTGGCCACCGCTGCACACTGGGCCGAGGGGTTTAACATGGTATCCACAATGATGCCTAAATCTTTTTCCTGGGTGGTGGTTCCTAATTTGGAACCTTGCATCATGTAACCATAGTTTGGGTTGTTCTTCCCTAGGTGCATAACCTTGCACTTGTCCACATTAAATTTCATCTGCCATTTTGATGCCCAGTCTTCCAATTTATCAAGATCCTCTTGCAATTTTTCACAATCCTCTTGGGTTTTAACAACTTTAAATAGTTTTGTGTCATCTGCAAATTTGATAACCTCACTCGTTATTCCACTTTCCAGGTCATTTATGAATATGTCAAAAAGCAGCGGACCCAGCACAAATCCCTGGGGTACACCACTATTCACCTTTCTCCATTGGGAAAATTGGCCATTTAGCCCTACCCTCTGCTTTCTATCTGTTAACCAGTTCCTGATCTACAATAGTACACTGCCTCCTATCCCATGACTCTTTAGTTTTGCCAAAAGTCTCTGATGAGGAAACATGTCAAAGGCTTTCTGAAAGTCCAGATACACAATATCAACCGACTCACCTTTGTCCACCTGTTTATTCACTCCTTCAAAAAAACATAACAGATTAGTAAGACAAGATCTTCCTTGTCTAAAGCCATGTTGGCTGTCTCCCATTAGGTTGTGACTATCTACATGCTGAGTAATTTTATTCTTTATGATGGTTTCTACCATTTTTCCTGGTACTGACGTCAGGCTCACCAGTCTGTAGTTTCCCGGCTCACCCCTGGAACCTTTTTTAAAAATTGGTGTTTTTATTTATTTATTTATTTATTTATTTATTTATTTACTTCTCTTATATACCGTGCTATTAAAATCAGTGCGGTTTACAATTGAACAAAAAACATACTGCAATGTCACACGACAATTGAGTTTTTACATTGAACATGGACGAGATAACCTGGAGGTAACAGGGGTAACTAATTACAGAGTAATTATTCATGGAGTATGGTGAGAAATTATACATATAGTATGGTGAGAAATTATACATATAGTATAGCTTGGTTTCAACATATTTATAAGAGGTTTAATCAATAAGATGTGTGATTAGTACCAATAATAAATAAGAGAGGGGATATGGTGGTAGAGCTAGTCATTTTCTTTATGGTGTTGGATTTTGGGTGGGGTGGAGTAGGGTGTAGGATGTGAGGATGGGTGGTTGTTTCTGGGATTGGATTCTGGGTAATGGATGAGGAAAAGGTGTTGTTTGAGGGCTTTTCTAAATGACAATAGGTCTGGGGTGGAACGGAGCTCAGTGGGGAGGGCATTCCAGGTCATGGGTGCAAATAGGAAGAAGGCTCTATTGGCAGTAGCCTTTTTGCACTTAGTTAGAATGTTGGGGATCTCTAGAGTGTTTGCTTGATTAGATCTCCTGATCCTGTTGAATGGCCGTCTTTGAATGAGTTTGCTGATGGGTGAGGTGATCTGGTTACTTAGGGCTTTGAATGTTAGTACTAGGGACTTATACTGGATTCTCGCCTGAAGTGGAAGCCAGTGGAGATCCATCATGACTGGGGTTATATGTTTAGCTCTTGATGTACCTGCAAGTACCCTTCATTGCAAGGCGAAGAGTTCCTAGTGTTGACTGAGGGAGGCCATGAAGGATAATATTTGCAAAGTCTAGATGTGGAAGCACCAAGACTTGGAAGATAGTTCGGTAGTCATTAAAGTCCAATAGGGGGCGCAGGTGACGTAGTATCCGGACCTGTTACATTGGCGATCCTCCAATCTTCAGGTATTAGAGATGATTTTAATGATAGTTCACAGATTACTGATAGCAGGTCTGCAATCTCATATTTCAGTTCTTTCAACACCCTTGGATGTATACCATCAGGCCCAGGTGATTTGCTACTCTTCAGTTTATCTAATAGTTGTAAGATATCTTCCTGATGTATCGACATTTCCTTCAATTCTTCCGCACCTTTAAATACCACTTCAGTCATGGGTAACATCCCTACATCTTCCTCAGTAAAGACCGAAGCAAAGAATTCATTCAGTCTCTCCTCTATCGTCTTGTCGCCTCTTAGTGCTCCTTTAACCCCTTTATCATCTAATAGACCAACTGACTCTCTCACAGGTTTTTTGCTACGAATGTACCTGAAAAGGTCTTTATTTCGCGTTTTTGCTTCTGCAGCAAGCTTCTTCTCAAATTCTCTCTTTGCCTGCCTTATCAATGCCTTGCATTTGACTTGCCAGTGCTTGTGCTGTTTCCAGGTTTCGTCGTTTGGCTCTTTTTTTCCATTTCCTGAAAGATGCTTTTTTGGCAACAACAGCCTCTCTGACCTCACCTATAAACCATGCTGGCAGTTTTTTGGACTTCCTTCCACTTTTCTTAAAGCGTGGAATACAGTTGGTCTGGGCTTCCAAGATAGTATTTTTCAACAACACCCAAGCTTGATGTACGTCTTTAACCTTTGCAACTGCTCCTTTTAGTTTTTTCTTAACTGTTTTCCCTCATTTTATCATAGTCTCCCTTTCGAAAGTTAAAAGGTAGTACTGTGGATTTCCTTACTATCCCTCCTCCACTAATTAAATCAAAGGCGATCATGCTATGATCACTATTGCCAAGTGGCCCCAACACCCTAATCTCTTGCACTAGATCTGGTGTTCCACTAAGGACTAGGTCTAATATGGCTTTCCCTCTGGTCAGTTCATGAACCAGCTGCTCCAAGAAGCAGTCATTTATTTCATCTAGGAACTTTATCTCCCTAGTATGTCCTGACGTGACACTGACCCAATCGATACCGGGGTAATTGAAATCACCCATTATTATTACTGCGCTGTAAGTTTTGTTAGCTTCCTTGATTTCTTTGAGCATTTCATCATCCATTTGGTCATTCTGGCTAGGTGCTCGATAGTACACCCCCACTGCCATTGCCTTCCCCCTTTTATATGGAATTTCAATCCATATAGATTCTACAGCAGATTTTGTTTCCTGCAAAACTTTAATCCTTTCTGAGTCAATGCCCTCTCTAACATAGAGCGCAACCCCTCCACCAATTTGATCAGCTCTATCATTACGATATAGTTTGTACCCAGGTATCACAGTGTCCCACTGGTTGTCCTCCTTCCACCATGTCTCTGATATTCCAATCATATCTAACCTTTCATTTAGTGCTGTATATTCTAACTCTCCCATCTTATTCTTTAGACTTCTAGCATTTGCATACAAGCATTTTAGAGAATGTATTTTATTCATGTTAATTTGGCTATTGTTAGACATGGGTAAATTGGGATCTTTAAGCTCTGTCTGCTCCATACTTGAGGGCATTTGGGCTACTTTACTCTTTTGTGGAACCTCTCTGCTTTTGGTAGTATCCTTCAAGGATACATTCTTCCGAACCATCCGCTCTTGGGCGACTGTCGGCTTTCCCCTAATATCTAGTTTAAAAGCTGCTCTATCTCCTTTTTAAAGGTTCCATCCCGGTTAAGGTGAAGCCCATCCCTTCGTAAGAGCCCCTCCTTTCCCCAGAATGTTCCCCAGTTCCTAACAAATCCAAAACCCTCATCTCTGCACCATTGTCTCATCCACGCATTGAGACTCTGGAGCTCTGCCTGCCTTTTTGGTCCTGCGCGTGGAACAGGAAGCATTTCGGAGAATGCTACCATGGTAGTTCTGGATTTCAACTTCCTACCTAAAAGCCTAAATTTTGCCTCCAGAACTCACCTACCACATTTTCCTATGTCATTGGTACCGACATGTACCAAGACAGCAGACTCCTCCCCAGCACTATTTAAGACCTTATCTAGGTGGCGCATGAGGTCCGCTACCTTAGCACCAGGCAGGCATGTTACCAGGCGATCCTCACGTCCACCAGCCACCCAGCTATCTACATGCCTAATGATCGAATCACCAACTATAACGGCTGTCCTAACCCTTCCCTCATGGGCACATGGCCCTGGAGAAACTTCCTCGGTGCGAGAGGGTTTTACATCACCTGGAGGACAGGTCCTAGTTAGAGGATCACTTCCTGCCACACTAGGGTGATGCTCTCCTGTCACGTGACCTCTCTCCTAAATGGCAACAGGGGTGCTGCCAGACTGGAGGTGGGACTTCAGGACTATATCCCTGTAGGTCTCGTCTATGTACCTCTCTGTCTGTCTTATGTTTTCCGAGTCTGCTACTTTAGCCTCTAGAGAACGGACTTGTTCCCTGAGAGAAAAAGCTCCTTGCACCTAGTGCACACGTAAGACCTCTCACCAACTGGGAGAAAATCATACATGTGACACTCAATGCAAAAGACTGGAAAGCCCCCATCCCGCTGCTGGACTGCTGTCTGCATCTTAGTTTTAAGTTTGTGTCTAGATCTTTAAGTTCTTACTTACTAGGGGTTGCTATGGGTATTTATACCAATAAAACTGTACCTAATACGTTTAATATACCTTGTTCACCTGAAGCTTAATTAATCTCAGGTCCTTAGTGTATGACTGATTTGGGTAATGAGCTTCACCTGAAAGCACCTCCTGTCTTTTAAGATGTGTAAGTACCTATTAAGCTATGATTATCCCAGGGGTGGGTGGGTGTGGGGAGGGAGGGAGGGAAATAACACTTATTAAAAGAGGGCTGCTACACAGTACCCTGTCTTGTGCTGCTGAGGTAAGCTAAATTCTGATTTGATTTAAATTATAGCTCTTAGCTGCTGCTAGGCTCTAACTTCTTATGAAATTTAAACTACAAACTCTCTGCTGGGTTCTAAATTTAACCAGAAAGCTCTCTTCTGTGTTTTAAAACTAAAAGTACTTTTCTGATGCTAGGCCCTGAGTGACTATTAAATGTACACTACAAGCTCTCTGCTGGGTTCCAAATGTAACCAGAAAGCTCTCGTCTGTGTGTTAAATTTAAACTAAAAGTACTTTGCTGTTACTTGGCCCTGAGTGATTATTACATTTAAACTAGAAGCTCTCTGCTGGGTATGAAATGTAACCAGAAAGTTCTCCTCTGTGTTTTAAATTCAAACTTTAATTTCTGCTACTAGGCCCTAACTGATCCAACAAAAAACAGTGGGTTCACAGATTAAGTAGCTTTAATACAAAGAATTCTTTTTAGAAAATTACCAGAAGTATATACTCACAGTTGCAGATTTCTCTCCAGAAGTAACAGTCCCCCTTTCTAGTCCTTCAAGACCAATACTGAATCGATTTGTAGGTTTAGATCTGCTTTATATAGAGTATTGAATACAAATATAAGGTCAAGAAGGGATCTTTTGCCGTGAGTTGGTACGTCAATCTGAGTGAGATGTAAGAATTCCATGGCACTTAGGAATGTGCTGGCTTGTTTTGCTGTAGTTCTGGGGAGGTTAAGGCCCACCATGTGTATAAATTGTTTTTTTGAGACTGAATGGGTACACACCTCATCTAAAATAGTTGATAGATCTTCTGTGTTAATGGTAGGTTTTCTGTAGGTTAGGCATATAGTATGCTCTGAGTTGGAAACATCGGCCATGGTGGAGTGGAGGCCCTTCGTGGCTGTGGTCAGCCTCTCAGTGGCCAGGACCTGTCACTTCTGCAGTGCCAAACTCCACTCCGGCATCCCCAGCTGCTGCACTGATTGTACCTGCTGTAGTGTGCTGTGAGTGAGTAGCCACTCTGCACAGCATGCCAGATGTTGGGTGGCACTCCTGCATGTGCAACCCCCCAGGTCCTCATCATTGGATTGCTCCTGCAATGATGGTGATGGTGCCAGAAGCTCCAGGTTTGTGGGAGAATGTCCATCGGGTGGCTGCTGCTGCTGCTGCCAAGCATCACTGTCAGGGGAATGTGGGGGCACACCATGCTTGTCAGCCCCCCAGACTATGACATCATCCACTTCAACAGCAGGCATGACCAGTCCTGCAACATGTAGGCCACCATAAGGAGAACCTGTGAGGACACAGACAACATAGGATGTCAAACATAGCAACAGTGACCATAGACCAGTGCAGCTGATGGCCAGAATGGCCACACATCTAATTCCAAGCACTACATGCAAGCTGGCACATACCCAGTCACCTGGGCAGGTGCCAGCTGCATAGTAGCAGGTGCCACTAAACCAAAACAGCTGCACCCTGCCACCAGAAAGGTGGCAAACAGACATGCATGCAGGTGGCAGTAAACTCATAGTACCTGCATAGGCCATTAACAGTGCAGACACATATACAGTGTGTGTGCTAGGCATTGGGCCCACCGTTTGCCCCACCGGGCTGGCAGTGTAGGTGGATGGGTGCAGTTGGCCACGTGCACATTGCAAGAGTGCAGACATCATGGCACAGGGACATGACCTACTGCCCATCCACATTCTTTGCTCCTGGGAAGGCTGTGAGGTATCCAGTGGGCCAATGCCCTCCGCCATGGCAGGGTTGATGATAGCTAGAACCCATCTCTCCAGCTGTGTAAGCTGCTCCTGTTAGCCATCTGGGCCCACCTGGCGTGCCTTCCTGGCAGTGGCATGGTGCACCTGCCGCTATTTCCTCTTCACTTCCTCGATATCACGATTCTGGTGATACACAGCGTTGACTAGCCAGCACACTTCCAGCCACTGCCATTGCTTATCATAGGCACCTACCCTGGTGGATTCCTCCCCAACCAGGGTTGGCAAATGCTGAAGGATCTCCTGCAGCATGAAGCTCACCTCCCCCTTGCAGAACTTTGCTTTCCAGGTAGTAACTTTGGGTGCCATCTCCTCACATGTGGGTGCAGACATGCACTATGCTGGACAGTCAGGGACGTGCCCGACATAGCCGTCCCCACTTAATGACATGATCATGTCCCCACATACGCATGCACCCATGTGGACTGTAGGATCAACCACAAAGAGGCCTGTGAGCAGGGGTCTGTGTGTCTAGATGCAGCTAACAATGGCTGTTGATATGTCTGCCTGCATAGCATTGTTGTAAGTGGAGAGGACCAGGGAACCAGATGTTCAAACCCTATTCCAGGAGGTGAGCACACCTACCACACATTAATATGTAGCAGCACTGATATGTGCACTCAGGTGATGAGCAGGCATACCAGGTGTGTGATCCTGACCATGACAGATATATGTGCTTGGCTGAGGAGCCAATGGGGCGAAGCTACCAACTATGGGATTATGACTGAACTCCTCTAAGTCAGAATCCCCCCTAAAGTCATTGAGATATATTTTCTATCCATCTGCTTGCACATTTACGGAGCTGGCTTCATGCACATGTGCATCAATGCCCACAGCGCTACACATTTCACCTCACTGTTTCCTTTAGTTTGCACTTCAGCTTTTCTCAGCTATATAACTTACCTTGCCTCTCTCAACTAACTGGCCTTGTGTGGTAGCCAGGTTAATTGTTGCTTTAAACTAGATATCTCTCCATGCTCTGTCCCCAGAATTTGCTGTGTTTTAAACTTTTTTTTCCTGCTCTAGCCTCCCTGAGGGACTAACACCCCCCCCCCCTGCTGAGTGTACAGGACGAGGAACCTTGTAACAGCCCTCCCTTCATAGGTCTTATATTCCCTCCCTCGCTCCCCAACTCCCACCCACCCCTGGGGTAATTGTAGCTTATATGTACTTACACATCTTAGAGGAAGGGAGCTTCTCTCAGGTGCAGCTCTTTATCCAAAGCAGTCACACATTGAAGACCTGAGATTAATTAAGCCTCAGGTGAACAAGGAATATTAGAGGTATTAGATACACTTTTATTAGTATAAGCATCTACACCAACCTTAGTAAGTACAGACTTTAAAGACCTAAACACAAGTTTTAAACTAAGATGCAGTCAGCAGTCCAGCAGCGAGATGGGGGCTTTCCAGTCTTTTGCATTGAGTGTCACATGTATGATTTTCTCCCAGTTGGTGAGAGGTCTTACGTATGCACTAAGTGCAAGGAGCTCTTTGCTCTCAGGGAACAAGTCTGTTCTCTAGAGGCTAGAGTAGCAGACCTGGAAGACTTTAGAAAGACAGAGAAGTGCATGGACGAGACCTACAGGGATATAGTCCTGAAGTACCACCTCCAGTCTGGCAGCAGCCCTGTTGCCATGGAGGAGAGAGGTCACGTGACAGGAGAGCATCACCCTGGTGTGGCAGGACGTGATCCTGTAACTAGGACCTGTCCTCCAGATGATGTAAAACCCTCTCGCACTGAGGATGTTTCTCCAGGACCATGTGCCCATGAGGGGAGGGTTAGGACAGCTGTTATAGTTGGTGATTCGATCATTAGGCATGTAGATAGCTGGATGGCTGGTGGACGTGAGAATCGCCTGGTAACATGCCTGCCTGGTGCGAAGGTAGTGGACCTCATGCGCCACCTAGATAAGATCTTAGATAGTGCTGGGGAGGAGTCTGCTGTCCTGGTACATGTCGGTACCAATGACATAGGAAAATGTGGTAGGGAGGTTCTGGAGGCTAAATTTAAGCTTTTAGGTAGGAAGTTGAAATCCAGACCTTCCAGGATAGCGTTCTCTGAAATGCTTCCCGTTTCACGTGCAGGACCCAAAAGGCAGGCAGAGCTCCGGAGTCTCAACGCGTGGATGAGACAGTGGTGCAAGGATGAGGGTTTTGGATTTGTTAGGAACTGGGGAACATTCTGGGGAAAGAAGGGGCTCTTCCGAAGGGATGGGCTTCACCTTAACCAGGATGGAACCAGACTGCTGGCATTAACCTTTAAAAAGGAGATAGAGCAGCTTTTAAACTAGATAATAGGGGAAAGCCAACAGTTGCCCAAGAGCGTATGGTTCGGAAGAAGGTATCCTTGAAGGATACTACCAAAAGCAGTGAGGTTCCAAAAAAGAGTAAAGTAGCCCAAATGTCCTCGAGTATGGAGCAAACAGAGCTTAAAGATCCCAAATTACCCATTTCTACCAATAGCCAGATTAATATTCATAAAATACAGTTTCTAAAATGCTTGCATGCAAACACTAAAAGTCTAAACAATAAGATGGGAGAGTTAGAATATATATCTCTAAATGAGAGGTTAGATATGATTGCAATCTCAGAGACATGGTGGAAGGAGGATAACCAGTGGGACACTGTGATACCTGGATACAAAGTATATCGTAATGATAGAACTGATCAAATTGGTGGAGCGGTTGCGCTCTATGTTAGAGAGGGCATTGAGTCAGAAAGGATTAAAGTTTTGCAGGAAACAAAATTTGCTGTAGAATCTCTATGGATTGAAATTCCATGTAAAAAGGGGAAGGCGATGGCAGTGGGGGTGTACTATCGACTGCCTGGCCAGAATGAACAAATGGATGATGAAATGCTCAGAGAAATCAAGGAAGCTAACATAAGTCACAGCAGAGTAGTAATAATGGGTGATTTCAATTACCCCGGTATCGACTGGGTCAGTGTCACAGCAGGACATGCTAGGGAGATAAAGTTCCTAGATGAAATAAATGACTGCTTCTTGGAGCAGCTGGTTCATGAACCGACCAGAGGGGAAGCCATACTGGACTTAGTCCTTAGCGGAACACCAGATCTGGTGCAAGAAATAATGGTGTTGGGACCACTTGGCAATAGTGATCATAACATGATCGTGTTTGATTTAGTTAGTGGAGGAGGGATAGTAAAGAAATCCACAGTACTACCTTTTAACTTTCGGAAGGGAGACTATGATAAAATGAGGAATATAGTTAAGAAAAAACTAAAATGTGCGGTTGGAAAGGTTAAAGACTTACATCAAGCTTGGGTGTTGTTTAAAAATACTATCCTGAGCATAAGTCCTCATATACCTAGCCCACTATAAAGGGGAGAATATTCAAGGAAAACATAAAAAAAAGAAAAGATTAGGAACAAAATTCCACTACTAAGACAGCTCTAACTCATTTGTCCCCACCTCTCCAAACATATATGTGCACTACTTTACTTTTTATTATCCAAGAATGCCTGCAACTGAGAAGGATCAACAAAAATATATTTAGATCCCTGCAAGGATGGTTTCCTTGTTTGTTGATGTAACGGCATTGGTATCTTGATTTCCTGTACTTTATTTTGTAAGTATGTTAAAAATTTCAATTAAAAAAAAAAAAAAACACTATCCTGGAAGCCCAGACCAGCTGTATTCCACGTATTAAGAAAAGTAGTAGAAAGTCCAAAAAACTGCCAGCATGGTTTAAAGGTGAGGTCAGAGAGGCTGTTGTTGCTACCAAAAAAGCGTCTTTCAGGAAATGGAAAAAAGAGCCAAATGATGAAAACTGGAAACAGCACAAGCACTGGCAAGTTAAATGCAAAGCATTGATAAGGCAGGCAAAGCGAGAATTTGAGAAGGAACTTGCTACGGAAGCAAAAACACGAAATAAAGACTTTTTCAAGTACATTCGTAGCAAAAGGCCTGTGAGAGAGTCAATTGGACCATTAGATGATGGAGGGGTAAAAGGAGCAGTAAGAGGAGATAAGGCTATAGCGGAGAGACTTAATGAATTCTTTGCTTCGGTCTTTGCTGAGGAAGATGTAGGGATGTTACCCAAGACTGAAGTGGTATTTAAAGGTGATATGGCAGAGGAATTGAGAGAAATATCGCTACACCGGGCAGATGTATTACAACTATCTGATAAACTGAATAGTAGCAAATCACCTGGACCGGATGGTATACATTCAAGAGTGTTGAAAGAACTGAAATATGAGATTGCAGACTTGCTATTAGTAATCTGTAAATTTTCATTAAAATCATCTGTAATAGCTGAAGATTGGAGGATTGCCAATATAACCCCAATTTTTAAAAAGGGTTCCAGGGGTAATCCGGGAAATTACAGCCCTGTGAGCCTGACGTCGGTATCAGGGAAAATGGTAGAAAGCATCATAAAGAACAAAATTATACAGGATGTAGATAGTCATGGCCTAATGGGAGACAGCCAACATGGCTTTAGACAAGGAAGATCTTGTCTTACTAATCTGATATGTTTTTTTGAAGGTGTGAATAAACAGGTAGACAAAGGTGAGTCAGTCGATATAGTATATCTGGACTTTCAGAAAGCCTCTGACAAGGTCCCTCATCAGAGACTTTTAGCAAAACTAAAAAGTCATAGGATAGGAGACAGTGTACTGTTGTGGATAGAAAGCAGAAGGTTGGGCTAAATGGCCAATTTTCCCAATGGAAAAGGGTAAATAGTGGAGTACCCCAGGGATCTGTACTGGGTCCACTACTTTTTGACATATTCAAAAATGACCTGGAAAAGGGAATAACTAGTGAGGTTATCAAATTTGCAGACGACACAAAACTGTTTAAAGTTGTTAAAACCCAAGAGGACTGTGCAAAACTGCAGGAGGATCTGGATAAATTGGATGACTAGACATCCAAATGGCAGGTGAAATTTAATGTGGACAAGTGCAAAGTTATGCACCTAGGAAAGAACAACCCAAACTATGGTTAACATAAGAACATAAGATATGCCAAACTGGGTCAGACCAAGGTCCATCAAGCCCAGTATTCTGTTTCCAACAGTGGCCAATCTAGGTCATATGTACTGTCAGACGGCTGCCTGGGTGAGAATCTTCACAGTCTTGACAATGCATATATTTATATGATTTTTGCAAGGTATTGTGGGTAATGTAGTTCATTCACACCAGACACAGCTGCTGACAATAATTTAGTTGTGCACAAGTGTTAAAGCCAATAAGATACTTCTTTATTTATGGGGTTATTTCTCCCAGCACAGATATGCTTGGTAGCACATAAATTAGGTTACTTGCTTGCAGTGTTTAACTTGGTAAAACAAAGTCAAAAATCAAAATCAGGAAAACAACCTTCAAACTTGTCAGGCAATTAGCTAATGTTTTCTTAGCATATCTCTAACAAACGAAAAGCCACAAAGAAAGAAATAAACTGTTCTTGTAAGGTTAGCTTCTGATTACTTTCCACACAGATCCAGAAGTAATTCTCTCCTAGCTCACAAGCAATTAGGTGCAGCTCAATTGCTATCAGTTATCCAGCTGAAACCCTTTAGCTGGCTGGTTTTCTACTGTGTGAGTCAAATCCTGCTTCAGGAGCTTTTCTTAGTGGAATAAAGAACAAATTTATATTTCTTTGTGATGGCTGCTGTGCTTTATCACAGAAAGTTACCAACGGAGTTTGGATAGAGAGCAGTCCATATAAACAATATCTTGATCTGCTATTATTTCCCCTTCATCAACAAGCATAGGGTCACTATCATGAATTGGCACAGATGAATCTTTCAATGGAGCACTTTCAGGAGAACACTTATTTCCCTGCTGTCATTCAAGGTTATAGCTAGGGCATAGATCAGTGTTCATACCTGAGCTTCCATTGTTGCTATAGTTCCTCTCTATATAGCCTGGCCAGTATGTAGTCCAGTTCTTATGTCCAGCCTTCCAGTCCTGATCCCTGGACACTGGATCTCTCTTCACATACCTTCTGGCATAGGTCTTAGAGTCCCTTCCACGTGCAGCCGTCTTCCTCACAGGTAGCCTCTGGTGATTCCTTGTTCTGCAGCACCATTCCTCTGGCTTTCCCCAGTCCAATGGTCTATGCTGGCCCTTGGAATACCTCCCAGTATACGTACTGCCTTGGACTCTTCTAGACCTCTCAAAGGCTTTTCTCCTCTTCCTTCCAGAGGGTTTCTTTCCTTCTCTATCCGTCCGGTTTGGCTTCTGCTTCTGCTGATTCTTCAGATGAAACTGATGATCCTTCTCTGCATATCCCAGGTGATCATGAAGATGGTCATCTGTAGAATAAACTCTACTCTTATTCTGCTTGGATGAGTGCTCCTCCCTAATACAGCGCAGCTGTGCTGAATCAGGCCCTGCCCTTTGAGATGAGTGCTTAGGGATTACCTCATAGCCCTCCTGATTGAACACACGTTTTCTCACTTCAGCTCCTCTCATGGCTGTTGGAAACCTGGTACATTCTGGGACTGGTAGTCTTTTATGGGGAAATTCTGTTTTCTCATTTCTACCAGCACTGACAGGTTGCTTGTTCAGAGACACTTCACCTTTTCTATAGCCCCTTCCTGAGCTATGATAAGCTTCCTTATCACATACCCCCCTGCTTAAGTTATTACGGACTGGTGTAACTGGTGAAACTTCTTCTCTACAGTCCGTAATCTGGGAAAGGGCATCCACATTCTTGTGTAACTTCCCAGCACGATGTTCAACTTGAAAATCAAATGCCTGTAAGGCCATGTACCAGCGTGTCAACCTGGCATTGTGGTTCTTCATTTGCTGCAACCACTTAAGTGGGGTATGGTCCGTGACCAACTGGAACTTTCTCCCTGTAAGGTAAAACCTTAACGCCTCCACTGACCACTTGATAGCTAAACATTCTTTTTCTATTGTGGAATACTTTTGTTCAGCCGGTGACAACTTCCTGCTCAGGTACATCACAGGATGCTCCTCCCCATCATGACACTGGGATAGAACCGCTCCTAGCCCTACATCCGATGCATCGGTTTGAACCAGAAAGGATTTCTTGAAGTCCACCCCTTTCAGTACCGGTCCTGTACACAATTTTCCTTTTAAGACTGAAAATGCTTTTTCAGCTTCAGGTGTCCTCTTTAGCTGGTTTGGACAATTCTTCCGCAGCATATCCATGAAAATTGCACTTTTCTCTGCGTATTGCGGTATAAACCTGCGGTAGTATCCAATAAGTCCTAAGAAACGTCTTAGTTGTTGGAGGAGGAAAATTCCTGATGCTATCTACTTTACTCATTAGAGGTTTAATTTTTCCTCTTCCCACTAGGTGGCCCAGGTATTTTACCTCCCTATTTGCAAAGGCACACTTCTTCGGGTTTAAAGTGATTCCCGCTTGCTTCATGGAGCACAAGACTGCCCTGGTCCTCTTCAGATGCTCCGCCCAGGTGTTACTATGGATTATGACATCATCCATATATGCAAAAGCATAATTTTGGTGGGGTCGAAGTACCTGATCCACTAACCTTTGGCAGGTAGACGCTGCTCCATGCAGTCCAAAAGGCATCCTCTTGAACTGGAAAAGGCCAACGGGGGTGCTGAACGCAGTCTTCGGCTTCGACTCCCTGGTGAGAGGGATTTGCCAATATCCTTTTGTCATATCAAGGGTGGTTAAGTATTGAGCCTGTCCCAGCTGGTCCAACAGCTCTTCAATTCTTGGTATTGGATATGCATCAAAAACTGATATGGCGTTTACCTGCCGGAAGTCAATACAAAATCTTAAAGATCCATCAGGCTTCAGCACCAGGACTATGGGGCTATTCCAGGGACTCTTTGACTCCTCTATTACTCCCATGTCCAACATCTCCTGGACTTGTGCCACTACTTCCTGTCTTTTGGCTTCAGGCAAGCGGTATGGCCTTTGACGAACTAATTTCCCAGGTGGAGTTATTATTTCATGGGCAACCAAATGTGTCTCCCCAGGTATGGGTGTCAACACATCTGGAAACTCTTTGAGCAATTTCCTAATTTCTTCCTGTTGTACCACTGTCAGGTCCTCACCTATTTGGGGCTCTGATTTTTCTTTACAATCAGATACCTGGGGTCCCAAATCTTCCTCTTCATTCACCTCCCTCTCTCGGGCACAGGTGGCAGCTAGGCTTTTAACCCCTTTGGCATCAGTAGAACCAAAGCCTTTGGTTCCATGTTCAGAATTCTCCAGGGATGTGACCTCCTCCACAGGTGGAAAACCCAGCCTCTCACAGATCAATTGGGCAATTCTGTCTCCTGTCTTCACGTGATAATCATTCTGTCCAAAGTTAAATAACAGAACTTTAATATTGCCCCTGTAATCGGGATCAATTACTCCCGCACCCACATCGATGAAATATTTAAGGGCTAATCCGGACCTTGGGGCTACTCTCCCATAACATCCAATAGGTATTTCCACTTGGAGACCAGTGTCCACCAGGGCTCTCCCTTGGCTAGGTACAGTCACATTTTCTATGCTGCACAGGTCAAACCCAGCAGCTTGAGGGGTTGCCCGCTTAGGAGCTTGGGCCTTCTCTGTGACCCTATGGTACTTTAGGACGAATGTCTGCTTTGGGGTAGCTTGGTCTTCTGGACGCTTAACCATCTTTTTAGCTGGGGTCTGAGGACTTCCAAATAAAGGCCCGGGAGCTATTACCATTAAACCTTCTCCCTCCTTCTTTCCTAGTCCTTCCACTAGACCCTGCTTAAATCTTGGCCAGTCTCTTCCTAGAACCAAATCAAAGGGTAGCCTAGGCACCACTGCTAACAGGACTTCCTCTTGTCCCCCCAGGCACTTAACCTTTAGCCTATAGGTGGGATATGATGTTGCAGCACCATGAATGCATCTGATGTGAACTTGGCTTTCAGGGGTTCTAGGCACAAATCCTTCTTGGGCCTCTATCCTCTTCCAAAGCCTTTTTGACATCATACTCTGGTCTGTCCCAGAGTCTAACAAAGCATTTGTGGTAATTCCTTGCACATCAACCATCAAAAGAAATCCTTCTTTGGGCTGTTTTAAATCCACACCCACTAAGCTAGTGTGTGTCTGACATCCTTTTTTTAAATGTCCCCATTTTCCACACTTGAAACATTTCTTTCTATTCCACTGTGTCATCTGGTTTGATACAGTACATTCATTTTCAGAAACATTTTTAATTATTTTCTTTTCTGATACAGCACATCTAGCCTCAGCACCAATCTTCAGAGGGCCACCCATTCTATGGCAAGCCTGCGTGGCTTCCAAGGATCTCTCTGCTAGCATGGTTGCCTCTCCAAGATTTTGGCAATTTTGCTGTATAAGGAAAGTATGCAAATCTTTAGGGACCGCAGACATAAATTGTTCCAACATTATAATGTCTAATAACATTTCTACCGTCTTTTGCTCAGGCTCCAACCATTTTACAGCTAGACCTCTGATTCTCTGACTCAGAGCCCTGGGTGTTTCACCCACTCTCAATGTAGTAGCTCTAAACATTCGCCTATACTCTGAAATAGACAACCCTAGGCAATCTCTAATAGCAGCCTTTACATCCTTATAATTCAAAGCCTGGGCTGCTGGCATTGCTCTATAAGCTGCAAGTGCCTCTCCAGTTAATGAGGCTGCCAGCCTTACTGCCCACTGGGTCTCTGGCCATGCTAATGCTTGTGCCACTCTTTCAAAAGACTCTAGAAAATCATCAACACTATCATCTGGAGTTAGCTTCCCAAAACTAAATGCCCCAATACCTTGATTGAGTCCCACACTGTCCACATGTGGTGTACCAGTATTCAGTGCTGGTCTTGCATCTGTTCCACTTTGGTTCTTCAGCTCAACTAGGGCTTGCACCAGATCAAGCACTGGCTTCTGCTGGTCCATTAAGGCTCTCATAGCAGTGTCCTGAGCCTGCTGTGCTAGCTCTTGCTGCCTGCTGAACTGGGCTGCCATCCACTGAACTAGTTCCTTTGAATCCATCCTGAACCCTGTAAGAAAATACAAAGAAAAAAAACACAGTGCACCACCTTCCAAACAGGTGGGGTTTTTTTTCTACACTCTTTTTTTTTTTTTTTTTTAATTACCCCTGTGCTTACTCCCATCCACCACTAGACATGCCCAGGTACTTATTACCTTGTCTCAGTGATGAATCCAGCTCTGCACAGGGTCTTTTCCTCCTGGGACAGCTTCCTCTCCTCCAAAGTGCAGTTGAGGGAAAATCTTTTTTTCCAGCTTTAAACTTGAACTGTAGTTGTAATCCTCAGCAAGTAAATCCCCTTTTGTGCAAAAGCAATCCGAAAAACTACGCCATTTGTCAGACGGCTGCCTGGGTGAGAATCTTCACAGTCTTGACAATGCATATATTTATATGATTTTTGCAAGGTATTATGGGTAATGTAGTTCATTCACACCAGACACAGCTGCTGACAATAATTTAGTTGTGCACAAGTGTTAAAGCCAATAAGATACTTCTTTATTTATGGGGTTATTTCTCCCAGCACAGATATGCTTGGTAGCACATAAATTAGGTTACTTGCTTGCAGTGTTTAACTTGGTAAAACAAAGTCAAAAATCAAAATCAGGAAAACAACCTTCAAACTTGTCACACAATTAGCTAATGTTTTCTTAGCATATCTCTAACAAACGAAAAGCCACAAAGAAATAAACTGTTCTTGTAAGGTTAGCTTCTGATTACTTTCCACACAGATCCAGAAATAATTCTCTCCTAGCTCACAAGCAATTAGGTGCAGCTCAATTGCTATCAGTTATCCAGCTGAAACCCTTTAGCTGACTGGTTTTCTACTGTGTGAGTCAAATCCTGTTTCAGGAGCTTTTCTTAGTGGAATAAAGAACAAATTTATATTTCTTTGTGATGGCTGCTGTGCTTTATCACAGAAAGTTACCAACGGAGTTTGGATAGAGAGCAGTCCATATAAACAATATCTTGATCTGCTATTATTTCCCCTTCATCAATAAGCATAGGGTCACTATCATGAATTGGCACAGATGAATCTTTCAATGGAGCACTTTCAGGAGAACACTTATTTCCCTGCTGTCTTTCAAGGTTATAGCTAGGGCATAGATCAGTGTTCATACCTGAGCTTCCATTGTTGCTATAGTTCCTCTCTATATAGCCTGGCCAGTATGTAGTCCAGTTCTTATGTCCAGCCTTCCAGTCCTGATCCCTGGACACTGGATCTCTCTTCACATACCTTCTGGCATAGGTCTTAGAGTCCCTTCCACGTGCAGCCGTCTTCCTCACAGGTAGCCTCTGGTGATTCCTTGTTCTGCAGCACCATTCCTCTGGCTTTCCCCAGTCCAATGGTCTATGCTGGCCCTTGGAATATCTCCCAGTATACGTACTGCCTTGGACTCTTCTAGACCTCTCAAAGGCTTTTCTCCTCTTCCTTCCAGATGGTTTCTTTCCTTCTCTATCCGTCCGGTTTGGCTTCTGCTTCTGCTGATTCTTCAGATGAAACTGATGATCCTTCTCTGCATATCCCAGGTGATCATGAAGATGGTCATCTGTAGAATAAACTCTACTCTTATTCTGCTTTGATGAGTGCTCCTCCCTAATACAGTGCAGCTGTGCTGAATCAAGCCCTGCCCTTTGAGATGAGTGCTTAGGGATTACCTCATAGCCCTCCTGATTGAACACACGTTTTCTCACTTCAGCTCCTCTCATGGCTGTTGGAAACCTGGTGCATTCTGGGACTGGTAGTCTTTTATGGGAAAATTATGTTTTCTCATTTCTACCAGCACTGACAGGTTGCTTGTTCAGAGACACTTCACCTTTTCTATAGCCCCTTCCTGAGCTATGATAAGCTTCCTTATCACAGTACCTAGCAGTTTCCCCAAGAGACACAAGTTCCACAATGCTTGTACTGGGTCAAGCATTGATATCTTCGGTCACTTCTTAATAATGGTTTATGGACCTTTTCTCCAGGAACTTGTCCAAACCTTTTTTAAACCCAGCTACACTAACAGCCTTTACTACATCCTCCGGTAACAAATTCCAGAGTTTGATTACACGTTGAGTGAAAAAATATTTTCTTTTATTAGTCTTAAATAGTTTACCCTGTAGCTTCATTGCATGTCCCCTAGTCTTTCTATATTCTTATAACGTAAACAATCGATCTACGTTTACCCGTTCCACTCCGTTCATTAATTTATAGACTTCTATCATATCTCCCCTCAGCCGTCTCTTTTCCAGGTTAAAGAGCCCTAACCTTTTTAGCCTTTCCTCATAGGAGTATCCTTCCATACCCTTTACCATTTTGGTGGCTCTTCTCTGAACCTTTTCTAAAATCGCTATATCCTTTTTAAGATACGGCGACCAGAATTGCACACAATATTCAAGGTGCGGTCTCACCATGGAACGATATAGAGGCATTATAATATCTTTTGTTTTATTTTCCATTCCTTTCCTTATCATACCTAGCATTCTATTTGCTCTCTCGGCTGCCGCTGCACACTGGGCCGAGGGTTTTAACATGGTATCCACAATGACGCCTAAATCTTTTTCCTGGGTGGTGGTTCCTAATGTGGAACCTTGCAGCGTGTAACCGTAGTTTGGGTTGTTCTTCCCTAGGTGCATAACCTTGCACTTGTCCACATTAAATTTCATCTGCCATTTTGATGCCCAGTCTTCCAATTTATCAAGATCCTCTTGCAATTTTTCACAATCCTCTTGGGTTTTAACAACTTTAAATAGTTTTGTGTCATCTGCAAATTTGATAACCTCACTCGTTATTCCACTTTCCAGGTCATTTATGAATATGTCAAAAAGCAGCGGACCCAGCACAGATCCCTGGGGTACACCACTATTCACCTTTCTCCATTGGGAAAATTGGCCATTTAGCCCTACCCTCTGCTTTCTATCTTTTAACCAGTTCCTGATCTACAATGGTACACTGCCTCCTATCCCATGACTCTTTAGTTTTGCCAAAAGTCTCTGATGAGGGACCTTGTCAAAGGCTTTCTGAAAGTCCAGATACACAATATCAACCGACTCACCTTTGTCCACCTGTTTATTCAGTCCTTCAAAAAAACATAACAGATTAGTAAGACAAGATCTTCCTTGTCTAAAGCCATGTTGGCTGTCTCCCATTAGGTTGTGACTATCTACATGCTGAGTAATTTTATTCGTTATGATGGTTTCTACCATTTTTCCTGGTACTGACGTCAGGCTCACCGGTCTGTAGTTTCCCGGATCACCCCTGGAACCCTTTTTAAAAATTGGTGTTTTTATTTATTTATTTACTTCTCTTATATACCGCGCTATTAAAATCAGTGTGGTTTACAATTGAACAAAAAACATACTGCAATGTCACACGAAATTGAGTTTTTACATTGAACATGGACGTGATAACCTGGAGGTAACAGAGGTAACTAATTACAGAGTAATTATTCATGGAGTATGGTGAGAAATTATACATATAGTATAGCTTGGTTTCAACATTTTTATAAGAGGTTTAATCAATAAGATGTGTGATCAGTACCAATAATAAATAAGAGAGGGGATATGGTGGTAGAGCAAGTCATTTTCTTTATGGTGTTGGATTTTGGGTGGGGTGGAGTAGGGTGTAGGATGTGAGGATGGGTGGCTGTTTCTGGGATTGGATTCTGGGTAATGGATGAGGAAAAGGTGTTGTTTGAGGGCTTTTCTAAATGACAATAGGTCTGGGGTGGAACGTAGCTCAGTGGGGAGGGCATTCCAGGTCATGGGTGCAAATAGGGAGAAGGCTCTATTGGCAGTAGCCTTTTTGCACCTTGTCAAAGGCTTTCTGAAAGTCCAGATACACAATATCAACCGACTCACCTTTGTCCACCTGTTTATTCACTCCTTCAAAAAAACATAACAGATTAGTAAGACAAGATCTTCCTTGTCTAAAGCCATGTTGGCTGTCTCCCATTAGGTCGTGACTATCTACATGCTGAGTAATTTTATTCTTTATCATCCATTTGTTCATTCTGGCCAAGCGGACGATGGTACACCCCCACTGCCATCGCCTTCCCCTTTTTACATGGAATTTCAATCCATAGAGATTCTACAGAAAATTTTGTTTATTGCAAAACTTTAATCCTTTCTGACTCAATGCCCTCTCTAACATATAACATAACCCCTCCACCAATTTGATCAGCTCTATCATTATGATATAGTTTGTACCCAGGTATCACAGTGTCCCACTGGTTGTCCTCCTTCCACTATGTCTCTGATATTCCAATCATATCTAACCTCTCGTTTAGTGCTATATATTCTAACTCTCCCATCTTGTTTTTTAGACTTCTAGCATTTGCATACAAGCATTTTAGAGACTGTATTTTATTCATATTAATTTGGCTATTGGTAGACATGGGTAATTTGGGATCTTTAAGCTCTGTCTGCTCCATACTCGAGGGCATTTGGGCTACTTTACTCTTTTTTGGAACCTCTCTGCTTTTTGTAATATCCTTCAAGGATACATTCTTCCGAACCATGCGCTCTTGGGCGACTGTCGGCTTTCCCCTATTATCTAGTTTAAAAGCTGCTCTATCTCCTTTTTAAAGTTTAATGCCAGTAGCCTGGTTCCATCCCGGTTAAGGTGAAGCCCATCCCTTCGGAAGAGCCCCTCCTTTCCCCAGAATGTTCCCCAGTTCCTAACAAATCCAAACCCCTCATCTCTGCACCATTGTCTCATCCACGCATTGAGACTCCGGAGCTCTGCCTGCCTTTTGGGTCCTGCGCGTGGAACGGGAAGCATTTCGGAGAATGCTACCCTGGAAGTTCTGGATTTCAACTTCCTACCTAAAAGCCTAAATTTAGCTTCCAGAACCTCCCTACCACATTTTCCTATGTCATTGGTACCGACATGTACCAAGACAGCAGACTCCTCCCCAGCACTATCTAAGACCTTATCTAGGTGGCGCGTGAGGTCCGCTACCTTCGCACCAGGCAGGCATGTTACCAGGTGATCCTCACGTCCACAAGCCACCCAGCTATCTACATGCCTAATGATCGAATTACCAACTATAACGGCTGTCCTAACCCTTCCCTCATGGGCACCTGGCCCTGGAGAAACCTCCTTGGTGCGAGAGGGGTTTACATCACCTGGAGGACAGGTCCTAGTTACAGGATCACTTCCTGCCACACTAGGGTGATGCTCTCCTGTCACGTGACCTCTCTCCTCCATGGCAACAGGGATGCTTCCAGACTGGAGGTGGGACTTCAGGACTATATCCCTGTAGGTCTCGTCTATATACCTCTCTGTCTGTCTTATGCTTTCCAAGTCTGCTACTTTAGCCTCTAGAGAACGGACTTGTTCCCTGAGAGCAAAGAGCTCCTTGCACCTAGTGCACACGTAAGACCTCTCACCAGCTGGGAGAAAATCATACATGTGACACTCAATGCAAAAGACTGGAAAGCCCACATCCCGCTGCTGGACTGCTGTCTGCATCTTAGTTTTAAGTTTGTGTTTAGATCTTTAAGTTCTTTACGTACTAAAGGGTGCTATGGATATTTATACCACTAAAACTGTACCTAATAAGTTTAATATACCTTGTTCACCTGAAGCTTAATTAATCTCAGGTCCTTAGTGTATGACTGATTTGGGTAATGAGCTTCACCTGAGAGCACCTCCTGTCTTTTAAGTTGTGCAAGTACCTATAAAGCTGTGATTATCCCAGGGGAGGGTGGGTGTGGGGAGGGAGGGAGGGATATAACACTTATTAAAAGAGGGCTGCTACACAGTACCCTGTCCTGTGCTGCTGAGGTAAGCTATATTCTGATTTGATTTAAATTATAGCTCTTTGCTGCAGCTAGGCTCTAACCTATTATGAAATTTAAACTACAAGCTCTCTGCTGGATTCTAAATTTAACCAGAAAGCTCTCTTCTGTGTTTTAATTTGAAACTAAAAGTACTTTGCTGATGCTAGGCCCTGAGTGACTATGAAATTTAAACTACAAGCTCTCTGCTGGATTCTAAATTTAACCAGAAAGCTCTCTTCTGTGTTTTAATTTGAAACTAAAAGTACTTAGCTGATGCTAGGCCCTGAGTGACTATGAAATTTAAACTACAAGCTCTCTGCTGGTTACACGATGCAAGGTTCCACATTGGGAACCACCACCCAGGAAAAAGATTTAGAAGTCATCGTGGATAACATGTTAAAACCCTCTGCCCAGTGTGCAGCAGGGGCCAAGAAAGCAAATAGAATGCTAGGTATCATAAGGAAAGGAATGGAAAATAAAACAAAGGATATTATAATGCCTCTGTATCGTTCCATGGTACGACCGCACCTTGAATATTGTAGGCAATTCTGGTCGCTGTATCTTAAAAAGGATATAGCGTTATTAGAAAAGGTACAGAAAAGAGCCACCAAAATGGTAAAGGGGATGGAAGGCTACTTCTATGAAGAAAGGCTACAAAGGTTGGGGCTCTATAGCCTGGAAAAGAGACGGCTGAGGGAAGATATGATAGAGGTCTATAAATTAATGAATGGAGTGGAACGGGTAAACGTAGATCGATTGTTTATGTTATCAGAATATAAAAAGACTAGAGGACATGTAATGAAGCTATTTAAGACAAATAAGAGAAAATATTTTTTCACTCAATGGATAATCAAACTCTGGAATTTGTTGCTGGAGGATATAGTAAGAGCTGTTAGTGTAGCTGGGTTTAAAAATGTTTTGGACAAGTTCCTGGAGGAAAGATCCATAAACCATTATTAATAAGGGACCCAGGATATCACTGCTTGACCCAATACAAGCATTGTGGAACCTGTGTCTCTTGGGGATACTGCTAGGTTTGTATGACCTAGATTGGCCACTGTTGGAAACAGGATACTGGGCTTGATTGACC
Organism: Ichthyophis bannanicus; assembly: GCA_033557465.1. Classification (NCBI taxonomy): domain Eukaryota; kingdom Metazoa; phylum Chordata; class Amphibia; order Gymnophiona; family Ichthyophiidae; genus Ichthyophis; species Ichthyophis bannanicus. Next base: position 488,537,662 of record CM066035.1, read on the forward strand.
TTGGTCTGATCCAGTATGTCATATCTTATGTTCTTATGTGCACATTATAACAGGCAGCCCACAAGTCTGGGTGTGCCACACTATTGACCTCCAAAATCCTTCACTGATGTGGTCCCCAAAACTCATTAAAATTATTTTTTGTCGGAGCGTACCGAGGGAGGAATGAATTTTATTTTCATCCACTAGACGGTAAACTTCTTTTATTCATTAATAGGTTCACCATCACACTAACATTATAGTTAAATATGCCACTTATCTGAAAAATTTGTTGCAATTCTTATTTTCAGTAAAGTTGATAACACTGTTGCAAATCACTTCATTATTTGATGAGGACCGCTGTGACGATGAAGCAGGTACTTCTATTACTGAATTTAAAGCCTTACGAAAACGATTGGTACAGGCGTAATTACATGGAGCAGGAATGACCCAATATTTGAAAACCCAGATAATACCGCGCAGGCTTAGGATGGCCAGAGCACCAAAAATGTTCAAATGGGACACAAAGTTTATTGTGTCACCCCTTTGTCGTGCAGCACCTCCTGCTGGTCACAGCTGGTACTGCACCCGGGTGTAAAGTACTGGCCTTTTCAATATTTGATAGTCCTTGCCAGTACACAAAATAAGTTGTGACACCGAAATCGGTTTAACTGGGTTTTATTCCCCGTCCCGTAGGATTCTTTCAAAAGTATAATAATCAAATCAACATAACCCTTCTTGGGTAAACAAAAAGAACTATAACAAAAATAGCTTTCCTTTCAGCAAACAAAATATGCAATGGAAACAGAAATACAGCTTGTCAGGTTTCCAGATAAAGGCTTCTCTGGAGCAGTTCAGCCTTCTATCTGAGAGACTCTATTTGGTCAGCTAGTATCAAACTACAGTCCATCTGTTCAACAGGCAATTCAATGTTATCCTCTATTGCATAAGGCTCATACTGCATTGGAACACTGTCCTGTACAGATGCTTCGTCACTTCTCTCCTGAGGTAGTTTGTTCAACAAACTTTCCAGCTTGTGACGTACTTGACTCTCTACAGAATGTATCTGTTTGGCTTTACCATATTCTCTGGAGTTGCTCAACCAGGAGCCTTTCCTCTGCCTCTGGTTATCAGGCAGAGTAAAGCAGTTAGCTGCCCAGCTATTAGAGAGTGGAACCTTTGTTCGGGGTTTTGTTTTAACAGGAGCTTTACAAACAGCTGTTATCTCCAACGGCAGTTTCTGAGAAGGCTTATGCCAGTTATATCCCTCTGCAGGGTTCTCTCTCACAGGTAACAAGCTTTGTTCTATATTCTGTCTGTAGCCCAGACTCTGGAGTTTTCCTGCTTTCATTAAGTTAACATTATAGGGCTTTTGTTTCTCATACAAATGCCTCTCATAACTCAGCTTAGCATTTCTCCTCTCTGGCTCAGAATAACTTTTCCTAGCTTGTAACTTGTGTCTTAGGGCATAGCTTCTATCAAGGCTGCTGCATACACTGTCCCTGTCTGAATTCAGTTGCTCATCTCTTTCACTTAATTGTTCATCAGACTCACTCAGACTTTCATTCAGCCAGTGCCTTCTGCCTTGCTGTAGAGACCTGGGAGGTCTGTGTTCTTCCCACTCTGGGTATCTCCTCTGCCTGGGAATATCCTTTCTCCTTGGGTCTTTCAACTCACTTGGTTGCCTTGATTCTCTTAACCTCCTTCGTCTCTCAGGTCTCCCAGCTTCTTCGGCTCTTTCTGCCTGGCTTCCCTCCTGTGAGCTGTGCTGATTATTTACGTAATCCCCAGCTGCACCACACCCTAGCCTATTGGGGTCAGGTGGGACCTTCCTTGCCTCCCTACTGGCTGGGTGATAATTCCAGGCTTGTGACCTCACTCCCTTATACCTATTCTGATACCCTTGTGTTATGTGCTCTCTCCACACGTCACTGTTTACTTGAGGAGTAGTGTTTTTTAGCTCCTCAGGGGGCTCTAGAGAGTCTGCTCTGTGACATATTCCCCCCCTTAAAATCTTACGTGCTGCCGCCACACTACACGGACAGCACGTAAGCATACTCCTGGTGCTCCTACCATACTCCTTATGTACTAGATTGACCTGAGCCTCTCTCTCTTTCCAGGGCTTCAACACATTGAGATGGTAGACCTGTCTACGTCCCCTATCATTCTCTATAAGGTACGAGACATGCCCCACTCTTTTTAGTACTGTCCCTGGCCCTTTCCAACGGGATTCAAATTTTGGACCTGGATCCGCTATCTGGATCAGGACCTTACTCCCTATTTCTAAATGTCTAGATTGTGTGCCTTTATCATAGTGCTGTTTTTGATGCTGTTGGCTCATCTTAAGATTATCTATGGAAACCTTAGATGTCTTTTCTAAGCGCGTTCGTAGGTTGGTCAAAAACTGGGGTACTCCTACCTCTGGCACCTCGGGTTCCACCCATTCCTCATGTAAGATGTCCAATACACCTCTCGGGGCCCTTCCAAACAGTAACTCAAATGGGGATACCCCTAAGGATGACTGGATTCGCTCCCTACAGGTGTACAAAACGAATGGGAGCAACGTGTCCCACTCGGCCATTTCATTTTTCTTTAAACCTCTCCGTAACAGGTGTTTAATTGACTGATTTGTTCGCTCAACTAAACCGTTCGACTGGGGGTGGTACGCCGCAGTCTTTAGATGGCGAATGCCAAATGCCTCCCAGACTTTTGCTAAATGCTGTGAGACGAAGTTACTCCCCTGGTCTGTTAAAATCTCCTGGGGGAACCCCACCTCACAAAATAATTTTACAAGTTCTTGGGCTATCACCTTGGCAGAAATATTCCGTAGGGGAATCGCCCACGGAAAACGTGTAGCATGGTCCACGATTACCAGCATATACTGATAGCCACGGGGTGTTCTTATCAAAGGACCCACTATATCCATCCCCAAACGTCTAATGGGTGTTGAGATGGTGGGTAAGGGTATCATAGGTACCGCCTTTGGGCGCGCTATAGAAACCCTCTGGCAAGCTGGACAGGAGTCACAATATTTTTTCGTTTCTTTATAAACACCGGGCCAATAAAACCTGGCCAGGATCTGATCAAGTGTTCCCTGAACACCTTTGTGGCCCCCGATAGGGTGGTCGTGTGCTAGCCGTAACACGACAGCCTTAAATGTCACTGGCACCACCACTTGCTTCCTAACCGCCCCGGTATATGGTTCTACACTTTCCCGGTATAATATATCTTTATCAATTAAGAACCTGGGGAGTGTGAGCCGAACTTCTTGTGCCCACTCAAACGCTCTTTTTACTTCACGTTCCCCGGTGGAGCCAAACCCCGCCATTATGTCACCCCTTTGTCGTGCAGCACCTCCTGCTGGTCACAGCTGGTACTGCACCCAGGTGTAAAGTACTGGCCTTTTCAATATTTGATAGTCCTTGCCAGTACACAAAATAAGTTGTGACACCGAAATCGGTTTAACTGGGTTTTATTCCCCGTCCCGTAGGATTCTTTCAAAAGTATAATAATCAAATCAACATAACCCTTCTTGGGTAAACAAAAAGAACTATAACAAAAAATAGCTTTCCTTTCAGCAAACAAAATATGCAATGGAAACAGAAATACAGCTTGTCAGGTTTCCAGATAAAGGCTTCTCTGGAGCAGTTCAGCCTTCTATCTGAGAGACTCTATTTGGTCAGCTAGTATCAAACTACAGTCCATCTGTTCAACAGACAATTCAATGTTATCCTCTATTGCATAAGGCTCATACTGCATTGGAACACTGTCCTGTACAGATGCTTCGTCACTTCTCTCCTGAGGTAGTTTGTTCAACAAACTTTCCAGCTTGTGACGAACTTGACTCTCTACAGAATGTATCTGTTTGGCTTTACCATATTCTCTGGAGTTGCTCAACCAGGAGCCTTTCCTCTGCCTCTGGTTATCAGGCAGAGTAAAGCAGTTAGCTGCCCAGCTATTAGAGAGTGGAACCTTTGTTCGGGGTTTTGTTTTAACAGGAGCTTTACAAACAGCTGTTATCTCCAACGGCAGTTTCTGAGAAGGCTTATGCCAGTTATATCCCTCTGCAGGGTTCTCTCTCACAGGTAACAAGCTTTGTTCTATATTCTGTCTGTAGCCCAGACTCTGGAGTTTTCCTGCTTTCATTAAGTTAACATTATAGGGCTTTTGTTTCTCATACAAATGCCTCTCATAACTCAGCTTAGCATTTCTCCTCTCTGGCTCAGAATAACTTTTCCTAGCTTGTAACTTGTGTCTTAGGGCATAGCTTCTATCAAGGCTGCTGCATACACTGTCCCTGTCTGAATTCAGTTGCTCATCTCTTTCACTTAATTGTTCATCAGACTCACTCAGACTTTCATTCAGCCAGTGCCTTCTGCCTTGCTGTAGAGACCTGGGAGGTCTGTGTTCTTCCCACTCTGGGTATCTCCTCTGCCTGGGAATATCCTTTCTCCTTGGGTCTTTCAACTCACTTGGTTGCCTTGATTCTCTTAACCTCCTTCGTCTCTCAGGTCTCCCAGCTTCTTCGGCTCTTTCTGCCTGGCTTCCCTCCTTTGAGCTGTGCTGATTATTTACGTAATCCCCAGCTGCACCACACCCTAGCCTATTGGGGTCAGGTGGGACCTTCCTTGCCTCCCTACTGGCTGGGTGATAATTCCAGGCTTGTGACCTCACTCCCTTATACTTATTCTGATACCCTTGTGTTATGTGCTCTCTCCACACGTCACTGTTTACATGAGGAGTAGTGTTTTTTAGCTCCTCAGGGGGCTCTAGAGAGTCTGCTCTGTGACAATTGCCAAATGGAACATGATTTCCAACAGATGTAGTTTCGTTCTTATAGCATTAATTTTGGAGCGGATTATCCAAGAAGAGGAAATAATAAAAATACAACTTGAGGAAACTCAGGTTTCTTTGAAGAATTCATTGGGAGAGGATCCTTTTAAGTTGAGAATGGATGAGATAGATCGACAGATCAAAAGCTTTTTTGATTATTTAAAATCATTAAAAACAAAGAAATTTCTTTGAGACAAAACCGATTACACAGGTACACTACCAAAAAACTGCCTCCAGTTTTGCAACTGATTCCTATAGATTTTGGGGTGCTGAATCCAGGAAAAATAGCCAAAATGTTCCATCACGTCACGTTTTCTTGCAAAATTAGATTTCTTACCCATATAAGGAATGTTCACATAATTTCTTTTTAGCCGACTGCAGTTTATTTTCTTGGCCCAAAATAGAGGTTGTAATGGTTAACTAACTAGAAACACTCCCTCATGATATTTTAGAGTGTTTTGTATTCATTTTATACATTAACAGGACAATTGGGAGGCGGGGGCTAAATCCAGTACTCGCGCTGGCGCATGTTCTTTCCTGTTCGCCTCGCCTCGTTCGCTCGCTCAAACACGGTGGTTGCGACATGAACGTTCCTGTCAAATTTCAGTTTCTTGCAAGTTCATTATTACCTTTTGTTTGCTCAGTCGTAATCCAGCTTTATTCCGAAGTGGTTCACTACAGTTGTAGTTTGCAGTGCTGTGTATTTGTGATGGCTCACAGAGCTAGAGGTTGCGTCAACTCTCCGGACAGTTTTTGTTTTATTTGTGGGGAATATACCGTGAAAAAGCGGCAGAGGAACATTTCTGCATTTATTAAAAAAGTATATTTCGCCTATTTCGGTTTGAAGTTAGGCGATCAAGACAAACCGTGGGCTCCTCACAAAGTGTGCAAGACATGTGAGGAAGATCTACGCTTATGGATGAAAGGTAAAAAACAAGCATTTCGTTTCGGAATACCTATGATGTGGCGTGAACAAAGAGACCACAGCAGTGACTGCTATTTTTGCTCTTGCATTGTGAAGGGATACAACTTAAAAAATAAGAACGTAATAAGTTACCCCAACCTTCCCTCAGCAATTAGGCCTATGCCTCATAGCAACGAAGTACCTGTGCCTGAACCACCAAAATCTTTGGATCATATTTGTGTGGACGGTTCTGATCATGATGAGACTCATCAGATGGCTTTTCCTGATGATTCCAGTACTTCCGAGTTTGAAACTGAACCAGATCCGAAACCTGAACTTTTCTCTCAAGCTGAATTGAATGATTTAGTCCGGGATTTAGGACTCCCAAAAGATGCTGCCCAACTGCTAGGTTCTCGGCTTAAACAGAAAAATCTATTGTCACCAGGAACAACTTTTTATTGGTACCGCAACCGCGAGACACAATTTTTGAAGTATTTCAGCAAAGAGGAAGATTTGGTATTTTGCAACGATATATACGGAGTGATGGAAAAGTTTAAACTCAAGTATGATCCTGCTGAATGGCGGCTGTTCATTGATTCATCAAAAGACAGCATAAAAGGTGTTCTTCTTCATAATGGCAACACATTCGCTTCAGTTCCTATTGCTCACTCTGTTATTCTCCAAGACAAATACGAGAATTTGGCCCTGATTCTTCAGAAGATTCGTTATGATGAGCATAAGTGGATGATTTGTGGAGACTTTAAAATTCTATCCATGCTATTAGGGCAGCAATCCGGTTTCACCAAATATCCCTGCTTCCTTTGCTTGTGGGATAGCCGGGCCCGCGACCTACACTGGGGGAAAAAAAAAGACTGGCCAATTCGGGAGTATTTGAGACCCGGTGAGAAAAATGTTCTTCATGAGAGCTTGGTACCTCGTGATAAAATTCTATTACCACCTCTCCACATTAAGTTGGGTCTCATTAAGCAATTCATCAAGTCCCTTCCAAAAGATGGTGAGTGCTTTCGGTACCTTTGCTCAAAGATCCCCCAACTTTCTGAAGCAAAGCTAAAGGAAGGAGTGTTTGTTGGCCCTGATATAAGGAAACTCATTTCAGATGGAGCATTCGCTGAAACGATGTCTGAGAAGGAAAAAGAAGCCTGGGATTCCTTCAAGGATGTTGTTCTCAAATTCTTGAGGAACAGGCGGAATCAGAACTATAAGGATATTGTTGCCAGGATGCTCAATGCCTTCAAAGAACAAGGCTGTAACATGAGCCTGAAAGTCCATTTCTTGCACTCCCATGTGAACTACTTTCCCGAAAACTTGGGGGCGTACAGTGAAGAACAAGGTGAAAGGTTTCACCAGGACATCAAGGACGCAGAGAGAAGGTACCAAGGAAGATGGAACACCACTATGATGGCTGATTTCTGCTGGTTGCTGCTGCGGGAAACCCCAGATGAAAAATATGCCAAGCAGCGCACCAAGAAAAGCATTCGGGGGAAGAAGAAATGGGCCCACCAGGAGATTGATTGACCCAAGAATGACTTTAAAATCTAAACTGTGTTGACAAATATCGTGTTTTTACTAAACTTTTGAAATAAAAATTTGCTAGTTATTACCACAGTGTCGGATCTCATTTATTAGAATTTTATTTTCACACCATCGGGTGTTTGTCTTCATGTATTGCAATGGTGCGGTTTGCGTTTTCTATTCTTACATACATACCTGTACAGCATTTTTTGCACATTTCTTTGTTTGCTTTGTGTCTAACCTCGCTCTTATATGCTCAATGTTTGTGCACATGTATGTGGCTGTTTTAAGTGCAGACAATTTTGCTACCATCACAGTGTGTTTTGTTGACATTACTCTATTCTTATGTGCTGCCTTGTTACAATTTTCTTTATTCTTATTTGAATAGCTACTAAACAATTAGTATAAAGAATTCATCCAAGAAACTTTTTATCCTCGATCGCACTCAATCTGAAACGTTCACCTCAAACTGCTAACCCAATGTAGCAAAAAATCTGTACGTGATGGAGCAAATTGGTTACCAGATTTGGATTCAGCGCACCAAAAAACGTAAAAATCAATCGAAACATTAGAGGCAGTTTAAAAAAAAATTTTTTTAGTGTACCTGTGTTATGAGACCGGAAAGGTATACTGCTGGATGTATGAAAAAAATGAATCAACACAAAAGAAAGTTACATTTGAGATGTCATCTGATGATACAAATGACAGTACTGGTACGTCAGATACCCATTGTTCTAATAATTCTACCCATAGGGAACATCAGGATTTTCGGTCAGGGCAATTCTGAGGCAGATGTACCCGAAGCCCTTATCAGAACGATCAATGGGAACCTCCGAACACGCACCAGTGATCCAAACAACAACATCCTCCATTGTAGTAAATTTAACAGGACGACCTCTCTCACCAACGCAGGAACGGACACTAAAATATGGCTTATCGTTTGTACCAACGATGTGATATGATTCTTTTTGTATGCAGGTTTTTTTATCTTGTTTTTTTTTTTTTATTACATGTCATTCATTATTTTCAGGATAAACCACCGAGTATTGATGAATCAATGGTTAAACCCGCCTCACGTTGGATGCCACCAGATTCTACTCCTGATCCTGTTATAACTACTTACCAATCTTTAGTTATGAGAGATCTTAATATATTGGAAGGAACCTCATATAGATATCATTTCAATTTAGATCGGGTCAGTTGGAATTTTCTTCAAGAATTGTCCCGAGACCCTTCGATAGTGATTTTTAAAGCAGATAAAGGGGGTGCGTCAGTGCTCCAATCCTCTGAGGATTATTATACATCTCTCCGCTCCCATCTGGCAGACGGACACGTCTATAAAATTCTTATGGATGACCCTACCACAGCTTTGATGAATGATATTAAGGCTGTTTTAACTACTGGCTTGGAGAATGGTTGGATCACTCAAAAAGAGTACAATTTTCTGCTAGTACTACATCCAAAAATCCCGATTATATACATGGTTCCAAAAATCCATAAATCGTTAAATCCTCCCCCCGGGTAGGCTGATAGTTTCCTGTCGGAGGTCGGTGTTGGAACCATTATCTAAGTTTTGTGATGTGTTCCTTAAACAGGAGGCATGTTTGGTGTCCTCCTTTATTCGTGATTCCACACATTTTTTACAACAGCTGTCTTCAGTATCATTACCTACTACTGCTGTTTTCTTAGTAACTTTAGATGTTGTGGCCTATATATGAGCATTGGCCAATCTGAAGCCATGGAATTACTAACCAATCTGTTTCGATTTGCCCCTGCAAGACTTCCCAAGTCCTTTTTGTTAAAACTAATACGATTGGTTTTGACGAAGAATTATTTTCTATCTGAGGGAGTATTTTTTCAACAGGTTTTCGGAATAGCTATGGGAGTGACAGTGGTGCCCTCTATAGCAACTTTATACATGGCAGATATGGAAGATAGGCATATAGTGCGGTCATCACATTTTGGTCAAGTAATTTTTGGAAAAGATTTTTGGATGATATATTTTTTATCTGGATATCAGATTTGGAATCACTCCAGAATTTCATCATCTAAAACCTAATATTCATTTTACTGAACATATTGATCAGCAAAGAATTGAGTTTTTGGACATGACAGTTTTCATGGAGGCAGGTGAATTGAGAAACACCCTTTTTAGAAAATCAGTGCAATGCAATAGCCATTTAAATTTCCGAAGCTTTCATCCTGGTCCCCTTCGTAGGGGACTGCCATTTGGTCAATTTCTTAGGCTACACAGATTGTGCTTCTCTTTAGTGAATTTAAACGACATGCCCTGGATTTAAAATATAGGGTCTTGTTTACAAAACCATGGTAGCAGCTTCCACTCGATATCGGAGCCACAGCCCCATTGAATTCAATGGGGCCACGGCTCCGATATTGGGTGGAAACCGCTACCGCGGCTTTGTAAACAAGCCCCATAGACTTCTTTGTAGAGGTTATCCCACACAAGTGGTTGACAGAGCTTACCGTCATGCATACCATGTTCAACGCGAATGGTTATTAAATCTGGATTATCTGACGGCCACATCACAAACCTCTGAAGCTGTGGTGGGGGTTATACCATATACCGATCACAGCTCTGAGATTGTTCAGATTCTTCATAACCATTGGTCTATGTTACAACTACATTCGTGTTTTGACAAAGTCCCTGATGATAGCTTATTCGAGAGGCTCAAATTTAAGTGATTATTTAGTTAAATCTGCCTCACCGATAGATAGACCGGTCATTCCATTACAGACCTCAAGGGGACATGAACCTCGCAACAATTGTAATTACTGTTCAATGACAGTACTGGGACTAGTTTGGAAGCATCCAACAACCACTCATTCATATACCTGTCGTTGGGCGACAAATTGTTTATCTTCTTTTGTGGTTTATATTTTACAATGCCCATACAATTTGTTATATGTTGGAAGGATGATTCGCCCCATTAAAATAAGACTCAGGGAACACTTGTCCCGTATATGCCAGCATGTTCAATCAGCACCTGTGGTAGACCATTGTCTGATTCACCACCATGTGTTTGAAGATCTGGTCTGGACGATCATAGACCAGGTACCTTGCGATCCACGTGGGGGTGACAGGATTTACAGGCTCCAGTGGCTTGAACAACGCTGGATATTTATTTTAAATACTATGCAACCTAACGGACTTAATCGGGAGATTGAATGGGTCAGTCTCTTTTGATACATAAGCCTGTTTTTCTAGATTGTGGGACTGTTTGGATGACTTCACAAGGGTTCCCCTTATGAATTGTCCTCTTGATTTTGAGTTTGTCAGGATTAGCCAATGAAAATAGGGATTCCCCTGTGAGTGGGGTGTTCCCTTTATTTCATTGGGGGTTCTCCTTAGACACTATCAGATGTGGTTTTCCATCTTCAAAAATCAGCCAATTGCATAAGATTGAGTCCTTACAAAGACTGCCACGGGACGGCATTTTTTGACAGTAGCACACTAACATGGAAGAAAAGGGCACTTGAGACAGGGAACCAGTCCCGAAATGTGCACGTCGTGTTTTCAACTTTACATGATTTACAACAGTTTTATCAACTTTACTGAAAATAAGATAGCCTCTGACGATCTCAAAGTAGCTAAACAGGTAGAAAAGGCAAAGGTGAAAGCTAGAAGGATGCTTGGTTGCATAGGGAGAAGAATGGGCAGCAGAAGAAAGGAGTTGATAATGTCTCTGTATAAGTCTTTGGTGCAACCTCATTTGGAGTATTGTGTGCAATTCTGGAGACCACACCTTCAAAAGGATATAAACAGGTTGGAGTCGGTACAGAGGGTGGCTACTAAAATGGTTAGTGGTCTTCATTATAAAGCATATGAGGACAGACCTAAGGACCTTAACATGTATACTTTAGAGGAAAGGCGGGACAGAGGTGATATGACTGAGATGTTTAAATACCTCTGTGGCATAAATGCACAGGAGGAGAGCCTCTTTCATTTGAAAGCAAGCTCTGCTGTGAGGGGACATGGGATGAGGGTGAAAGAGGATAGACTCAGGAGTAATATGTGGAAATATATTCTTTATGGAAAGAGTGATAGATGCATGGAATAGTCTCCCAGTGGAGGTGGTAGAGATGAGGACGGTGTCTTAATTCAAAAAAGCATGGGACAAACATAGAGAATCTCTAAAGGAGAAAAGAGGATTCTTGTAGTGGGTGATAAGGAAGAGCAGACTAGATAGGCCATGTGGTCTTTTTCTGCCACCATGTTTCTATGTTACTATGTTGATTTGTGCATTATGGTTTGGTTTGGGAGGGGGGGGGAGGACCCCTTCCTGCTTCTGGTTGCCCGCAGTATCAGCTACATGGAGTTGGGCCTTTTTTCAAGGTTGCACGTGGCTGGGGCACAGGTCCTACAGAGCAGGGGTAACATGTGGACATCAGGACAGTATGCACGTGCACCCGCTACACAGCCAGTTGGATGTACAGTGCCTGCGGCATCCTTGAGCATATTCTGTTTTACCATGTCCATCCATGCATAGGTTTGCAGAATCGTGCACGGACTGGCGCGTCCACCCTGTGGACGTGCATGGGGCATGGCCGTGCTCATCTTGGAATCAGGCTTTATATCAACCGGTTCACCTTTATCTACCGATTTATTTGTACCTTCAAAAAACATAACAGATTAGTAAGACTAGACTTTCCTTTGCTAAATCTATGTTGGCTGTCTCCCATTAAGCCATGACTATGTTCAGTAATTTTATTCTTTATAATGGTTTCTACCATTTTGCCCCCTACCGACATCAGGCTCACCAGTCTGTACTTTCCTGGATCACTCGTGGAACCCTTTTGAAAAGTGGCATTACATTGGCCATCCTTCAATCTTCAGGTACTACAGACGATTTTAATGATAGTTCACATATTACTAATAGTAGGTCTGAATGGTTGCTAACGAATACACATCCTTATCAGATTTTTAAAAGGTAAAGTGCTATTTAATAGATAGATAAATATATTTTTAATAATCACCTTCCAGAATCCAAAAAAGAATTGGATGAATTGAGCCCTGACTAACTGGTTAGCTACTATAGCTCTCTGAATCTCTCTTTTTGTGCTGCTGCATATGCAGTATTAGTGATACTATAGTAATGCAAAAAAAAAAAATCAATTACTGGCTACCAAACTACTGTTTTTTTGTGTTTTGTTTTGTTTTTTGAACTGTCACCTATCAGTAATCTGGGTACCACATATTTATATTGACTTATGTATCACAGTGCCCTTAACCAGTGTCTTCAGATTCCTATTCATCTCTTTTCTTTCCAGATTTGATGATCACTCCTTGCTAACATGTGTGGTTTTCCATCTTCAAAAATGCAATTCATAGTAATGTGTTTGCATTTGCATTCAGATAGCATATATTTTTGACAGTGATGGTTGCCTGTATATCACTTATTGTTAGTCAAAGTATGTGTTCAGCCTGGAATCTCAGCAGCCCTTACATATGAATACTTAATAAGAGAATTTTTTTTTCATATTGCATATGGACTCTGGATTGAACAGCTGAACTTTAATTTTCAGAAAAGAAACACTGTCTAGTGAGGAATGAGGTAGAGATACAATGATTGCTTCCACTTCAATATTCTTTTTAACATTCTACAGCATTTTACCTCAATAGCATCATATGAAAAATAGAAATTCTAAATAGTTTGGAGACTGACAAAGGTTTCAGCAGTTGGAATTTGTAAAGTTTCTGAAATCCACCTTTTAAATGCAAATCTATCTGCCACTTTTTCATGACATGGCATTATCCATGACTAGAGGGATTAATTATTCTATACAGAAGGATGCTAATGCAACTCCTAACATATTGCAGCTTTCTTTCCTCTATCACAGCATGCACTATTATGTCACAGAGTAATTGCTTTTGTGAACAGCTAGATTAGCAAATATAGTTACCGGTAAGCCTTATTTGAACCCTATTGCTGCCTACATTTTTTTTCAGAATAGGAACATGCACAAGATATTTGAGGTGACATTGAGCTGCAAAACATGCAGTTACCATGCGCTGTTGACAGTTGCGGTAACTGCGCATTATAAGTACGCCCACTCTCTGCCTACATCTCACCCATTCACATGACAAATCATGGCCTGCAGATAGCCCAGAAAATCCTTGCATTTAGCCAGTGTTAGAGGTTACCACAGTGTGCTTTTCCTGCATTATTGCCGTATTAACAGCTAATACAGCTTAGTAAACATACCCCTAAATATTATGGGGACTATTCGTGCCATCTGCACGGTTGTACGGGGAAGTTAGTCAGGGGCGGGGAAGAGGAGGCCCGGGGGCAGAGAGTGAGCGTGCAGTGGGCGGTCGCCAGCCCTGGACGTACAGGGCCGATTCTAATGTCGGTCCTGTATGTCCAGGGCCGGCAAAATGCACAATTTTGTTACTTGTGAACCGCACTGAATGTGAATAGCGCGGTATAGAAAAAACTCTAAATAAATAAATAAATAAAATAAATAAATTCCACCTTCCCTGGTCATGTTTTTTTAAGCGGCCCAGGGCGTGGAAGGGGTTGGGGGGCAGAGTTAATTTGCCATAGCTCGATCCTGGCCTTAGGAGGCCAGATCAGGGGTCGGGCTGCAGGGAATTAACTTTTTAGCAGGCAGCCGGCACCGCAGTTTTTAAATGGAGCCGTGGTGTCATGGCAACAGGACGCCATGGCGCCTGTGGCTCCAATTAAAAACCCTGGCTGAGTTAGCCAGGCTGTGGCTGTATGTGCAAGCCAGGACTGAATCGCAGTACTGGCTTGCACGTATATGCCTGTTCGCAATTCTGATCCCACGGAGCTAGACGTTCCCCACGTGATCAGAATCGCAATCTCCTTTATTTATTTATTTCTTCTATACCGTCCCTTCCAGAGATCAAGGGCGGTTTACATGGAACAAGTTAACAATTATGTATACTTCGGTATACATTTACATCGAACAGAAACTTTCTAACTTTTTACAAATAATAAATGCGATAAACTGTCCAAACTATTTACATAGGTTATTTACAAGTGGTTATATACAATGTGTTACAGAACAATCATAGGTCATGCGTAAGTGGTGGAATTTATTTCCATTTTTTTTTATCATAAGTTTTTTGTGTGTGTGTGTGGGAGGACTGTGTGGGGTTAGCTAATAGTGGTTTTGGGAGTTTTGAGTTTGTGTGTCTGTGGATGCTGTGGGACAGGACTTGGGGGGTAGGGGATTTGGAAATGTTCGGAGAATAGGTAGGTTTTGAGTTCCTTCCGAAATTGGGAGAGGTCTTTTATGATACGGAGGCCTAATGGGAGATCATTCCAGAGCATGGGGGCAGTGAACGTGAAGGCTCTGGCACTTGAGGATTTTTTAGTCTTCGTGAATGTTTTTGGCATATCAAGTGAGTGGGCTGCGTTTTGTCTGCGAGCTCTTGATTCGGATGGAGTCTGTAGTAGTGTGGATAGGTGTAAGGGGGCGATGTCGTTTAGGAGCTTGAAGGTTGTTAGGAGAATTTTGTATCTGATTCGGCTGTTTATAGGGAGCCAATGTAGTTCTAGGAGTATAGGGGTCACATGGTCTGTTAGACGAGCTTTAGTAATTACTTTTGCACAGATGTTCTGGGCTCTTTGTAATAGGTATGTGGTTTTTTGTGGTAGGCCAATTAGGAGACAGTTGCAATAATCAAAATGGGGTGTGATGAGTGTATTAACAACCGATCTAAAGTCATGTGTGTCAAGGAGGGGCCTTAGGTGTTGTATGGTTTTGAGTTTATGAAATATGGTTCTTACTGTCTGCTTTATGTGCGGTAGCATGGTGAGAGTTTGATCTATTATTACACCCAGGTATTTTACCTCTTTTTTAACAGGTATAGATGTATTGTTGATGGAGATTGTTGTTGGAAAAGTGTCCTCGGTCATGGGTGTTCTTGTAACGAACATTGCTTCCGTTTTTTTGAGGTTAATGCTGAGGTTTCCATCCAAGAGGTGGTCTCAGCCATGCATTCGGATAGGGTGTTGTAAATGGGGGTTTTGGTGGTTATGGGGATAGCGAGCATGATATCGTCAGCATAAATAAAGTGACTAATCCTGTGTTTTCTAAATATGTTTGTGATAGGTTGCAGGTATAGGTTGAAAAGGAGGGCAGAAAGGGCTGATCCCTGAGGTATTCCTTGTCCTTGGGGGAAGGTTTCTGATGCTTCTTGGTCTTTTTGAACATGTATTAGTCTATGTGTGATGTAGGACTTGAACCATTTGAAAACAGTCCCACCTATTCCTAAGTTTTCTAGTCTATTGATCAGAGTAAGGTGGTTGATGTTGTCAAAGGCGGCAGAGATGTCTATAAAGAGGAGTAGGAAGTCTTGTTTGTTGTCATCTGTGCCTTTGATGAGGTAGTCCATCAGTGTAATCAAGAGGGTTTCCACTCCGTGGAAGGGGCGGAAACCAAACTGGTGTGAGTCACGGGGTTTGTGCCCATCAATATGCTCTTGTAATTGTAATTGAATTGTTTTTTCTATTATTTTAGCAATAAATGGAATGCTGGCTATCGGTCTGTATGAATTTGGGCCTTTTGAGTCAAGTTTATTGTTTTTTATTATTGGGCGAAGCGTTGTGAGCTTTAGGGCATCAGGCATGATGCCTTGAGAAAGGGACTGGTTCACCATGTGTTGAATGTTTTCTGCGAGTTCTTCCTTTGTACATTTAATCCAAGACACAGGGCAAGGATCGAATGGGGAGGTTGTGGTATTGATCATTGTTATGATTTTAAGGAGGTGTTTTTGGTCCACCGTGTGAAAAGTTGTCCAATTGTTATTAATTTCGATGCTTGTAGGTAGTATTACTGTTAAAGTATTGGGTTTGGACTTTAGTTTTTCTGCAAAGTGGGTTGCTAATGTTTGAATACTTATTGCTGGTTGTCTTGGCTCGGAGTTCTTTGCTTTAGTCAGTGTTTTTACAATTGCAAATAGTTCTCTAGGTCGGTTGATGGCCAGGTTTATTACTTTAGAGTGGTAATCCCTTTTCGATTTGTTTATTGCGTTCTTGTATTCGTTAAGTGTGTTCATATATTGGGATTTGTTTTCGTCTGATTTAGTTTTCCTCCATCTCTTTTCTTGTTTCCTCAGTTGTTTTTTTTAGTTTTGCTAGTTCTTTCGTGAACCATTTTTCTGTCTTTTTTGTTTGTCTATGCATAGTGCGTGTGGGGACAGCAGCTTCTTGTATTGTTAAGTTCCAATGATTTACAGTGGAATTGATGTCAGGGAAGTCTGTGTTGAGTATGGTTAATACTTTGTCAAGGAAAGTATCTTTGTCAAAGTATGCAAAGCGTGATATATGGGGTGAGGTGCTTGTTGTATTCAGTGTTGCTTGTGCTAGGAGGTGTAGTGTTATGAGGTGATGGTCGGACCATGGTACTTCTGTTGTAGTTGGAGGGGTAAATTGTTGGTGGTTATTAAGGGAGGAAGGGAGGAAGATGAGATCTAAAGTGTTGCCTTTTATGTGTGTGGGGGTATGAACTATCTGTGTGTATCCCATTTGGTTCATGGCGTCCATGAAGTTATCTAATTGGGAATTATTTAGAGAGGGGAGGTTTAGATCACCTAGAATTACTAGTGGTTTGTTTTGTGATGCTGTGCATGCAAGTTCAAGGATGGGAGAGGTTTTTTTGATCAGCTGAAGGGGGTCTATATATGAGGGAGAGTGCAAGGGTTCTGTTTTCTATATTGATAATGTCCATTCCATCTATATTATTTAAGCTTGTTAAGGTGTATTGTAGGACTTTTTTGGTGAGTATGAGGGCGCCACCTCCTCTTTTTACATCTCGATGGCAGCTGAATATATCATATTGATGTGTGGTTAGCTGGTTTAATAGTATGGTGGTGTCCGTGGGTGCGAGCCATGTCTCAGTGATGCAGATAATATCTGGATCTTTGTCTTTTATAATGTCATTGATTATTGGTATTTTGTTTCGTATGGATCTGATGTTTATTAAGAAGAGCTTTGTTTTAGTGTCTATATTGGCTGTATTGTCATTTATACTGCTATGTGGTTGATGTTTTATTTGAATAAGTCTATGGAGGCATCTGCCTGAGTCATGACGAGAATAATGGTTGTGGGTGTGTGTGTATGTTGAGCTGTGTTGCGGGTTTTGGTAGAGGTTATGTGTGGTGGGGATGTTATTATATGGGTTTTGGTAATGGTTATGAATGATGGGGATGTTGTTGTAGGGGCTTTGATTGGTTTTGTACGTATAAATGTGTTGTGTTAGGAGTGTTATTAGGAGGAGAGTGAGGGGGAGGTTTGCACGTTTTTTTGGAGACATTATGTTTTTTTTTTTTGGGGGGGGGATTGAATGTCTGGGTCAGCCTGGACATACAAAGGAGATGTACGCCAGGATCATAATCGGGCCCTATATGTTTTCTGTATGACACAGGGCATTATTTTGTATAGGTATATATAGTTATTATTATGATAGCACTACTAGGTATACGGAGTACTTTCAAAGATACATATGAGGTTGCTAATGTGAGATGTTCAAAAAATGTTCTTATTTTAAGCCTATTTTGTAAAGGTAATGTAGACACCTATACGATTTACAAAATAGGCACCCAAAACTAGGAATTAACATTCTTTGGTGTGCATTTGATTCATTTAGGTGCCTTAAAATGTTAGTGTGTGCAAAATTGCTTGTATGTGCACAAACCTACAAATGTACACACATTTACATACAATCAATTTTGATGCATTACAAAGTTCTAAAGCAGAAACAAAAATGCTATTAAAATAAATTTGTCAAAATACAAAATCACCCCAAAACCTGGAAAAATTTGTAAAAATACAAAAACAAATTTTAAAAAATGTGTTCATGCACATTCTTATCAGGTCAGTACCATTAGCAGAAATGCACATATTTTCTCCTGTTCAGAAGCAAGTATAAAATGTGTGTGAGTACTCTAAGAAGATAATTTCTAAAGTTTGGCTATGTGTAAAACTCTATTAGGGCTTTTATAAAATTTGAAACAGGAATAACTTGCATTCTACTGGTGTTGTTTCTGGTAGGGATGTGCATTGCCAATTTTTTTTTTTTTTTGCTTTTGTGAATAAACTGAGCAGTCTGGAGATGGATCTCAAGGTGGTGAACTGGATCAAGAACTACAGAGGGTAGTGGTGAATAAAACTTACTCTGAAGAATGGAGGGTAAGTAGTGGAGTCCTGGAACTGATACTTTTCAATCTCTTTGTGGGTGATACTGCTGAAAGTTTAAAAGGGAAAGTTTACCTTTTTGCAGATGATATGAAGATTTACAACAAAGTAGACACATGAAAAAAGATCTACAAAAATTAGAAGAATGGTCAAATGCTTGGTATTTGAGATTTAATGTCAAGAAGTGCAGAGTGATGCACTTGGGATGCAGAAACTCAAAGAAACTGTACATGATAGGGGATGAGAGGCTGGTGTGTATTAAACAAGAGAAGGACCTCAGAGTTATAGTATCTAAGGATCTCAAGGTGGTGAAGCAGTGTGACAAGGTAATGGCCCAAAGCCAGAAGGATTTTAGGCTGCATACAGAGAGGAATAACAAGCAGGAAGAAGGAGCTATTAGTACCCTTATACAGGTCATTGGTGAGGCCTCACTTGGAGTATTGTGTTCAATTTTGGAGACTGATCTTACAAAGGATATAAAAAGACTTGAAATGGTTCAGAGGAAGGTGACCAAGATGATTTGGAACCTCAATATGTATACCCTAGAGGAGAAGAGAGACAGAAGGGATATGATGCAGATGTTTATTTATTTATGTAGTTATTTATTTATTTAGCTAGGCTTAAATACCACTTTTCACCAGGTCAAAGCAGTTTACGTTGAACAAAACATCAAGTACATAGAACAGGAGAGAACTTAGTTAACAAATAACAGAGTTACCTGTACAAATAACTCACTAGTTACATAATATCATAAACATAATGGGGATCATTCCCAACCACATATAATGGGGATGTACATCCAGCCTGGACTTACATCCCCGATATTCATCCAAATGTGGCTGCCGGATAAAGGATCCCCATGCGAACAGCTGAGATATATAGGAGCATTAGATGGGGCAGGGGAAGGGTGGAACGAGGGTGGGTCATCTTCCCGGACATACAGGGCCTATTCTGAGGTCATTCTTGTATGTCCAGGGTCGGCTGGTAGATAGGTGACTTATTCTACCTCAGAAGTGGAATAAGTCCCACTGGACATCAGGGGATGGCGGCGCAGGGCCAGGTCAGTGGGGCTAGGGAGTGGAAGCGATTCTTGGCAACCTTTGGAAGGCTGCATTGGGGATTGGGCTGTGGGGAAAGAACATTTTTGCAGCAGCCGGGGATCACGGCTCCTTAATGGAGCTGCAGTGCCATGGCAACATGACACCATGGCACCGCTTCTCCATTAAGGTGCCTGCCTGAATTAGCCGGATAAGTGGCTGGACATCCAGGATGCCTGAATAGGGGCACGTTCCGGATGTCCAGCCACTGGGCTGTGATTTCTGCTCCTGCAGGGACATCTGGCCCCCCCCATGTGAGCAGAATCAGCTGCATCTCTTGGCCATCCGGATGTCTGTACGTCTGGACAGCCAGGAGACATATAAAGCAGAATGTGCCTCAATATGCTTAAATACTTAAAGAATATTAATGAACAAACAAATCTTTTTCAAATATGGGGAAGATGTAAAACTAGATGACATGAAATGAAGTTACAAGAAGGTCAACTTAAATACTTACTTACGGAAAGAAGTGGTGGGAGCCAGAAACAGTGACAGAATTGAAAAAGGCATGGGAGAGACATGCAGGATCACTACATATCAAAAGGATGAATCAAAACTAAAATAAACTTCTCAATAGAGAGGGATAACCTGCTTGGAGTGGTAGGTACAACTCTGGCACCTTGCTGGGCAGACTTGATGGACCATATTGGTCTTTATCTACCATCATTTACTGTTACTATGTCACCCCAGATGTTACGCTTTTAAAAGTATGTTCAGTGACAAGAAGACATGCTTTTACGTGACATGGGTGTAGGCGTGTTCTGGGGTGGAATTTGGGTAGATTTCATGCAGAGTTGCAAAGTACACATATTCTTTATAAAATATACTTTAGCACAGATTGTATGAATTCCCATTTACACCAGTTCCCAAGCTGGTTTAAACGTCCACATCTTCAATCTAGCCATGATTTCTGCTGATTTAACTCTGGTGTTTTATCAGGACACATAGGCACCTGTGTGTCTTTACGAAATGGGCAGGAAGTAGGCACCTTCTTCCCCTGTCAGTCTAGGCAATCTGCTATAAAGTTACCCATTAAGCATGTAGTCACATATTTTAGAAAATACGTATTCACTTGCATGGCAACTGTGCCCCAGTTCCACCCAAATTACATTGTCAGGAACAGCTACACTTAGCGCGTCTATAAGTATGTGCTCTCTTGTCTCCATGCATATTCTGCTGTACGCTTATAAAAAGCCTTTCCGCATGTAAAATGGACTTTATATGGAGAAAACCTTCATATAATTACTTCTGACAAACAACATTCCCTGCTCTTTGGGTCACAACAATGATGGTTGTCTTGGTTAACAAAAAGCGGGGTAGATGAAGAAAAGGGTGGTGTTGTTAGTGCAGACATCAGTGCATATTTAACCGCAATTTTTCTGCACTAGCTTGAGTGTAGAATGCAGGAAGGGATTTGTCTCCAGTCCAATCACTGTGCAGATGGCTGCACTAATGGCAAAAAAATAAATAGTAATGAACAAGCGGTATAGTAAATAAACTAAACCATAAACTATAAAAAATGTAGTAATTTATCTGAACTGATGCACATTTTTATGTTTACTTATGTACCCCCCCCCCAACCTTGACCCAGGAAAGAGATAATTGTTGACTATTAATTACCCCTGAAATTGCTGCTTCTAGCTGCATTATTACATTTTTATAGCTTCAGTTGAATATATGCTCAAAAATCTTTAGACTGTTACTTATTCACTTATTACTTCATTTTCAAAAGGTTTAAAGGGATTGCTTGGACCTCTGAACTTCACTGTTAACACAAGATTTGATTAAGAACATAAAATCCAAGGGCCTAATATTCAAAGGCATTTACACAGTTTACAGACCTGTAACCCGTGAAAGTGCCCCTAAGTTTAACGCTGCTGAACATCTCTGGGTGCTGCCGTTATACACCCTGCTGCTACGCGGGCTATTCCGGGGGCATTCAAGGAGTGGTACCCAGGAATAAACGGTTAGCGGTGATATTCAGCCACTCTCTGGTTATCCTTGGTGACGAACGTTAGGTACAGCAAAAGCTGTCCTAACTTGCTGCCAAAGGAAACCATCACCACTGCCTGGTTAGTTTCCGGCATCAGATATGGCCTTGACAGTGAATATTCAGGTTTTGTGTTCAGCGGGGACTGCTAGACACTGTAATGCTAGTTGCTTCCACTGAATATCAGGTCTCAAGGGGCCAATATTCAAAAGCACTTATTCGGAAAGCAAGATCTGCTAATCAGTTAAGTGTCAACCAATGGAATATTCAGCAGTCCTATCATGATAGCACCACTGAATATTCCCTCTGACGGCAGTACACAGATATTTCCGGGTTGGTCCATGGGCGGAGTTTGGGTTTATCTGGTTAGCAGCGATACTCAGACAGCTAACTGGATTAGAAACCACATAAGGTTAGGTCATGAATAAAGTTTGCCTATCTTTATGCTGTAACCGAGGCAGGCGGACCTGGTGCTTCGGGTCCTTTTCCCCCACCCACCATCACCCCCGATCTCCCCCACCCCCCACAAAAGACACCACACCAACAGTTCATGGAACACAACTGGTCGCAGCTTTATTAACCTTTAAACAATTTCACAATATGCCAACATCCTAAACCCTCTCAATTGATTAGCGGCACCCGGCCCGCACCAGCCATACCTTAGCAAAGTGCCTTGCCACCGCTAACGCCATAACTTGCCTCCCCGGCAAGTTACCTAACCCTTCCCCGACTTCGCCATGCTATTAGCAAAAGTCGGCCAGGGTTTGACCGGGTCAGGGGCACCCCACCCCCGCCCAAGTGTAGCCTGAGGCTCCGGACCCCGGAAACCTCCGGGATCCCGCCACCGGCACAGGTGACAGCCTTGTTCCTGTGCTGCCCCCCCCCCCAATGCCAAGCTGCGACCAGCGAGCATCCCAAACCAACACATATGCTCAAGGCCTCCCGCCAGTCGTAAAGGAGCATATCCATCCCGACTGGCGATAACGGCCCCCCCATCACCCCTATAAAGTCCCGAACCTCAATCTCCACCCAAGAATGCATCATCTAGTACGCCCATGTTGGCCAACCCAGCGACCAATCGGATGAGTTCCGTTAGCCAGCCCCCGCGACCACCTCCGCGGGCGCCTTCAGGCAGGCCGTGGAACAAGGCAGACCACATCCGAAGTATACCAGGAACATCTGCAAAAAAAACCCAAATCCTCCTGCGCTGCCCTGAGCAGATGCCGGCAGGACCCGGGCACAGGTCGTTGCCTCCAACACTGCCGGCAGTTGCGATATCCCCCCTTGGCGCTGTAGCAAAGGAAGCCACTGCGACCCCCGAGTTCCGCGCTCACCCAGCCATGATACAGCCACCAAACCAGGTTGATCACAGGCCTCTCCACAACTCGCTGTCCTGCCCTTGGACAAAGGAGTGACCAATCTCCAACAGTCAGCAGGCTCGAGACCCCATCTTCAAAATAAATGAACAATGAAACTCCCCAACCCCCTGAACCTCCTGAGCCGGCATGGCCGCACATAACCTCTAGATGCCCGAGAGCGCCAGCCGCCAAAGCTCTATATGACCTGTGCGTGCACCCACCACACGCAGCGCCAGCCGGAACCTCTCGGGCACCTGAAACAGGTCAACACTTACTCTATAAGAAACCTCAGCCTACCAGGGGGGGGCACCAGCAGGTATCACCGCCCAGCAGCCCCCAGGGATGACACCAAGCCGCCATCCCCCTTAAACGCACACTCGGTTGCTACCACGCTGGTCGGCTAAGACTTGCCAGCATCCCGAACTGCCCCACCGAAACCCAAACATGTGGCTCTTAATCCCCCGCCCCAAATTAATCCCCCCCCTGCCCCCACCGAATCCGCCACCTACTCCCCCATCGGAACGGCCCCGACAAAATGCAAGACAACAGACCAATCAAAAACCTGGCGGCTGCAGACCCCGAGGCCGCCATACGCGGTAACGCGGCAAGGAGCCATACTGTCACATCATGCGTAGGGGCAGCCTCGGATCCCGAGGAGACAGCCAAGCATGCACCCCCCCCATCAATAGCCTGCGAGTTACCAATCCCCCCAACCAGCGAACCCCACCCCACCACCTTCCGCAAATTTGGAAACCGGCCAATGGCGAAATCGCACCACCGGTCTGGAAAACCCCCACACCCTTAGCCACCACTACATATCCACCAAGCAATGATTCGTGTCGCCACTCATGCGCGACCAAAGGGTACCACCTTGTCACAACCCCGTTGATACGCAGACTATGTCCCCGATGATACCGAACTCTGCAGTGAACGCAGCATGCCAGCAGGCCAGTGCTGCAATAGGTTCTCAGGGACCCCTGAGCCATCCCTGTCTGCGTCCATGCCAGAGCCAGGAACCGCTCCCCCGGCACGAGAAGGAGCTTCGGCAAGCACGTCAAAACCGCCAGAGACATGCCAAGCCTTCACCGACACCCGCAACTGTAGACACGCCAAACCCGCTACCTGCAACACCCAGGGAAGAACAATGAACCACACAGCCCGCAGCCGCATTGGCGCACCACCATACCACTGCACAGTTGCGGAGCCAAGCTGGCCATAACTCCAAACCAACCCGGAGCAGAAACCGCTTCGGGAAGGAAAGATTGGCAGTCAACCTCGAAACCTGCCAAGACTGTGGCCATCCGACAGCGCACCAGGCCCCACCAAAATACACTCCCCACCCAGCTCCTCCCGCCGCATCCGTGTAGAGCTGCAACCGTGCACGGGACACCTCCTCCGCCATTAGAACCGATGCCCCTTTTCAATGGCCAAGAATCGACTCAAGAGCCGCAAATCCGCCAACCGACTCCACGAACCCCTGCCGACGGTGTGGATTCAACCCCTTCCCGCGTGGAAAAACGCCCACTGCATCGCACGGCATGAAAGTCAAAGATCCCAGTTACACCCGCATCCTCCGCAAGGTCAGCCTGGATGACGCAAACACAGTAGTCACCAAATCCCCAACCCGGCAACCAACCTCTTCTAGCGGCAGGCCGAGCTGCCAGATCCGCCGAGTCTAATACCACCCTAAAGTTATTCTCATCATCGGACCCTCGGTTGTGCCCCCCGCCACTGACCCACCGAAGTGCCACGACAGCTCTTCCAACCCGTGAACATCTCCCGTCACTCCCCCGCCTAAGCCGCCCCACAACAGAAAACAGCCAATAATGCCACACCCGCCGAAACCCACGATACCCAAGCAACCACGGCAGGAAGGAACCGAACAGTTAAAAGTCCGACCAGAGACAGAGCAGAACCTCGAGCAGCAGTTGTAAACTTACAACGCCCATCGAAGACGGCAGCCCCGGAGGAAACTCAGATGTATGCCCGGCAGCCGGCGAAAGGCCAAAGCAATTCCAACCATGCCCAGCAATGCCCCCCAACCCGCTGCCATCAGCATCTCCGCCGCCCTATCAAAGGACGCGTACCTCGTGGACACAACCCGCGTGAAAGGAGGTCAATGCCTGACACCTCCCATGGGATGGGACAAATTTCGAAGTAGCCGGACTGCCCAGGCTCTGCATTCCGTACCATCCGCCAAAACGCCAAACTAAAGGTGAATTCTGAACACTAGGCGCCACCCACATGCCCCGCCATGGAATAACAAAGCCAAACGGAAAACCGAACCCCAGTATAGCCTTATCCCACCACCACGGATACCGCTGAAGCCACCATCGCAAAACATACACAAGTATTGGAGTTGGAGCCCGACCGCCCAATGCCCTGTGACTGGGGGGGCCGATCCCCAGGCACCGGTGACCCCTTTAGACCATGCCTTGGCTGGGGGCCGATCCCCAGGCGCTGGCGACCCCATTAAATCACGCCTTGTAGTGGAGTGCCCTCCGCCACAAACAGCGCAGAAGGGCCAGAACCTGCCGCCCGGAAATGGGGAGGTCGACCGATGGAACCGACCCACACACGTCACCGACCCCCCACCCCCGCCCCAGCTTACCGCTGGACACTGGCCAATAGCAAGCGAAAGGAACAAATCGCCCCACTGCCAGCATTGCCCCGCCCCGTCCCGTCCTGTCCTGCACCCGCCCTAGCGGAAATTGCGGGACAGCCAGAGGTGAATATCAGGGGGACCCAAGATAGCCTTCTGTCCCCCTCCATTTTGCCCTTGAAAATTCAGCCTCGTTCCACCACACCCCCACCTCGAGCGACCCGGATGCTTCCAATACAGAATCCGCACATGCCAATAGCACCCCATAACGCCCAAGCGGGGGACGTCCGCGTATGCTGGCGAGGCACTGAAAGGAGCGAGCCCCAATTCACTACCTAGCGCGCAACCTGCGCCACCTGCCCCGCCTGCACAACCTCCGTACCTCTGCCCAGCTCGCCCTCGAGCGCGTCCTACCGTCCAACAATCAAACCACATCTCTATCACCATCTACAGATCTGGCGTCGAAGTTGGTCGGGCACCCCATCCCGAATGGAACCACTGCAGAGCCCCTCCCACCCAGGCCCCGCCACCCCTGCGCTATCCAACCCACTCCTCAGCAGCTCTCGCCCAGACGCCAACGCCGAAACACGTGAGGAGGATGGGAAGGCCGCCACCGAGCCATGACGCCGCCTGCTCTTTCTGCGCCCAACCCCCCGATCCCTGACCATTCTGACCTGGCAAGTCCCCCCGCACGGCGGGCCCAACCACTCACCTGTCTCGGGACCCTCCGCAGCCACAGCAACAGCAGTCCTGGCATCCAGCGATCGGTCTCAGCGCTGGTCCGCGCCATCTCCCACGCCTCAAACCGGATGCCTCCGCGTCAGCACCTCGGCTCGTGTCCACTCCACTGCCACTGCGCCAGCCCCTGTGGAAACAGAAGCACAACAGGGGGGGACCGCTGGAGACCACACACGTGGCCAGCGCCCACCCCACCGATCCAGATGTATCCTGGCCCCCCCCAAGCCGGTGCGCCCCAGGCCCAGGCCCACCCGCCACCACCTAAACACCCTGCACCAGAGAGCAGGCCAGCAAGAGCCAGGTGTGCCCCCCCCCGACGGCCACCAACCCAGCAGCAAACCCCCACCTGCCAGAGCTCTCCCCTTGCTCCCCCCCCCACTGCCCCCTCCAATTCCCCCACTCCACCCAACCCCCCCCACCCCCCCACCTGCCAGAGCTCCCCTTGCTCCCCCCCCACTGCCCCTTCCAAAGCCCCCCACCACTCCAGCCCCCCCATAGTCTCGCCCCGACCACCCAACCCCCGAAGCTGGTGCCCCTAGCCCCCCGTCCCCTGAGGAAGGGCTCCCGCGCACCGCTTCCCCCCCCCCACTGCCGGCCCCCTCCTAACCCGATGGCAGCACCACTAGGGGCCCCCAACGCCCACCACCAGCTCCCCCCACCGCAAAAATGGTACGGGGAGACAATTTCCCCCAGATAGGCAATGCCGTGCAGCCGCACTAGCCATGACACAAGCAGGCTGTCGGTCAGTCCCCTCCCTCGCCCAAGCCTAGCAGGCACCCGCCCAGCCCTGGAGCCGGTGCACATCGAGCACCCCTCCCTTCCCGACTCCACCACCCCCCACGGTCACCACCCAACTACCTGCAGAGCTGCGCAGACACAGGCCCAGGCACCGTGGCAACGGATCCTCATCTCCGCAGGGCCCGCGAACTCCTAACAGCTCCCGGAAGCGGCGGAAGCCCCCCCCCCCCCACTGGAAGAGCCGGCAAGGGCCTCTTAGTCCTGTAGCAAAGAGCAGAACGAGGCCGACTCCGGCAGGGGAGAGCCCGCGCGCCGTGGGGAGAGCGCGCATCCAAAAGAAGGGCAGGCAACTCGGGAAGCCAGCACCCCCGAGCAGCCTCCGCTGTGAATGACCACGCAGAGGCTGCCCGCTGGGCCCAACCCACCCACCACGCTGTCCTGTTCCCCCTGATTGGCTCCCGCGCGGCTGCATCCGCCGGGAGCCAATGAATTTAAAACTGCCATGGCTGCGCGCAGGATCCCCGCACCAGGCTGCACGGCCGGTTAGGGTCGGCCGCGGGACCCCGCCCGCGGCCTCGTCAGTTTTGCTATTTGGACAGCTGCTGAATATCACTGTTATGCAGATAGTGCCAACGGTCAGTGCAGAAATCAGATATTCAGTGCTGACCGCTATCTAGATTCCAGCACTGGAAATCCAGTTTCATTTTTAAAAGCCATGCTTGGCTCACCAATTCACTGAGTTCACCGATTGGCCTGATAAGAAATACCACGCTGGATTCCAACAATGCTCCTTCAATCCATTCTGTGGCCAGTTTGGGTCACTTGGAAGTCCTTTGTAGATCGTAATGTGGAGAGAAGTTGAACTGATTTTGTTGAATTGCAATCCTTCATTAGTTGCAGGACATTGTTTTTACAGAGCTCATTTACTAATAGGCTATTTTAAAATTTGGATCTGCTCAGTAGTTCAGTGGCATGTACTTATATGCTGCTATGTGGAATTCTGGCTTTGACTCCTAGTCCTATCTACCGATCCCGGGCCACAAGAAATTGGGAAAGTTACAGTGGAAATGTTCTCAACTCTTGTCAGGAAGGAGTCTTGGCTAGAGTCTTGGCTATCTATAGGTTACTTATATCAGAAAAGGGAAGCTCAAGTCAGGATGTTCAAATATTGCAACGTTTTATATAAGGTTTGCTGAATGTAGATCCTTTAGAAAAAAACGCATAAAGCTGCAGGAACAGCCATTCGATTTTAAAAAAGGTTAAGAACAGTGACATCACTTGAGACTTTGTGCATGTAGCCAGTGGCACTTACATGGGTAAAGCAGTGGACTTCGCTATTTGGACAGCTGCCTGATATCACTGTTATGTGTGGCCCTTAGGCGAGGATCACCAAAAAGTAACTATCTGCAGAGTCTTCCATCAAGCACCGTAAGCTATAATAGATAAATATCTTAAATTCAAGCAGCTTGAGCTCCCCCAAGGTTGAGCTCCCTTCCACCTTCAACTGGGCTATCCCTTGATAATAGCAAGTATACTACACCTAAAGAAATAAATGAACTGTCTATAACTGGACTTCTTGCATATTCGTTCATATATACTGTTGTCAGTAACATTAATTGCAAGCACTCTTCCTAGTAGCTATATATACTGTTGTTAGTAACATTAATTGCAAGCACTGTTCCTAGTAGCTATATATACTGTTGTCAGTAATCATTAATTGCAAGAATTGCTACTAGTAACCATATATACTGCTCTTTTCACCACCTATATGTCATTTCACTGTCCAACTACTAAAGTTACAGTCGCCAGTTGCTATATATACTGTCGTCAGTAGTGTTTCTAATACCTTCCCTAAGCCAACACTCTATCTCACTATCTCAACCCTCTTATCCAGTTCTACCAGCATTAGCCATTAAAGCCCCTGGTCAATATAGCCACCACCTATCCAATATCATAACTCTTACACTGCAACTACCCTCCAGTACCCTCGGCTGCCCCTACCATTTGCTGCTAGCAACTCTACCTTTTCCCTTAACAAACAATGTCTCCTTTAAAGATGCATACATTGGTAACCCTCACCATTACCTATCTCCTCACTGCACTAACTGGTCACTCAAACGCCTTTAACGGCGACCAAAACTCTATACCAATTTTAAGGAATAACTGGAAGAGATGGTCAAACAAGACTCAAACATACCCAACAAACCCTACACATACTCACCACCCACATTTACTCCACATTGCCCTTCAGCTCACCAAAAAAACCTCAACCTAAACAACAACACCAACAACCACTGCAATGCGCCCTCATCAATATTAGATCCATCCGCACAAAATGGCCTTTGATATCTGATCTCATAACAACGCATGACCTTGACATTTTGATGATCACAGAAACCTGGCTATCCGACTGTGATAATGTCATTCTCAACCAGATGCTACCCCCAGGCTTCTCAATCTACACGTGTCACAGGAACAAACAAAGAGGAGGTGGAGTACTCATCATCTCTAAAAGCCTGCTACAATTTCAGATGGACAACAGTATTAGCACAACACACCTAAACATACTAAACATATCAAACAACGAACATTCAATCAACCTAGTCTATAGAGCTCCAACACCTTCAGCTGATGATCTGCCAACGATAGTTGACCGGGCCTGCAACATGGAAAAACCACGATTATCTAATTTGATTTTAGGAGATTTCAACCTCCCCTCCCTAAACGATACACAAATTGCAGCATTTATAAAAGCATTTGACAACCTTGGATACGACCAGATAGTCAAAGAGCCCACTCATACTATGGGAAATACACTCGACCTGATTTTTGTGCCACAAGCTGTCACAGAAACTGACCACAATTATGCTCTCTCCATAACTCCAGTACCATGGTCCGACCACAGCCTCATCTTATTCCAAATTCCCAGCTCCTCCAATACCAATAACTCCAAATCCACTCTCGCCAAACCAACAACTAGGAGGTTTCGCCCCTTTGACAGAGAGGAGGTACTTAAGAATATTCTCCCAACACTACACACCTCCAAACCTGATCTCGATAACCTAATCAACACCTGGGATCATACTCTCAGAGCCAACTCTCAACCATCAAACAAAGCAAGAAAGCCCAACCATCGGACACATATAGCCTGGTATTCTAACGAGCTAAGAACATCCCTCCTCCATCTTCGTAGACTCGAAAACGCTGGAGACGTTCCCGCACCACCGAAGCCCACACAGCTACTGCATGTACCTAAATAAGCATCGCCAGGAAATAACAGATCAAAGGAACAATTCCATACTAATCTCCTAAAGCAATCACTAAACAAACATCATGATCTCTTCAATATTGTAAAGACAATGGCAAAGGAACCAACCCCCCAACACACTCAAACAATACACCCTCAAGATTATGCAAACTACTTAAATCAAAAATGACGAAAAACAACTAACATCTGCATTAATGGACAAACAAGTATATACAATCTATCACAGTAAAACACATTAACCAAGTTTAATACTATATCAACCAAAGAAATTGAAAACACTATCGCATCAATAAACGCTACCACCGCAGCAAATGATCCATGTCCAGCAGCCTGGATAAAAGATCTTAGATGTGAAATAAGCTTCTTCATACAAAATATCCTCGAACAATCTTTTTCAACAGGAACCTTTCCTCAGTGCCTTAAACAAACCTCCATTAGACCATTATTGAAGAACAACAAATTAGACCCTCAAAAAGTAGAATCCTACAGGCCAATATCCAGCATCCCACTGTTAGCTAAAATAATTGAAAAAGTGGTCCAACATCAAATACAACAGCACATAGATACTGAAGCTGCACTCAACCCTGCACAACATGGCTTTAGAGAAGCTCATGGAGTTGAGACCCTCCTCATCACTCTATTCAACACATTAATCACAGGAATAGATAATATCCAACAAGGATTCATCCTTATATTCATGGACATCTCAGCTGCGTTCGACTCAGTAAGCCACCAAATACTTATCGATCACCTTAATGAAAAAGGAATACTTGGCTCCGCACTTGACTGGTGCATATCCTACCTAACTAACCATTGGCACAAGTAAGAATTGAGGAAAGAACATCAGACCCATTTCTGCAAGATCAAGGGGTACCCCAAGGATCCTCTCTTTCAGCATTAATGTTTAATATATACATGCAACCTATCTGTGACCTCATCCGTTCCTTTAATGTTACCTGTTTAGCCTATGCAGACGACATTCTCCTATACATGCCATTCTCCATCAACCATCCTGATTTTACACCATTGATAAAATGCTTTGAATCAGTAGAAGACTGGCTCCTCTCACAGAACCTAAGAATCAACCATAGCAAGACCGATGTTATGTTTATAACAAGAACCAAAACTTCACACCTCCTACTACCTTAAAGATAAAGGACAAGGAATTGACAGTAAAACCTACGATACGATACCTAGGTATTACCCTTGACCAGCGTCTCAATATGAAAACCCACATAAAAACACAACGAGACTAATATATCACAAAATACGTACACTACGCCACTTACGACCGCTACTGGAACCCACAGACTTCAGAACCGTCTATCAAGCCTTGGTGATGCCTCACCCTCGATTTTGCTAATGCAATTCTTCATGGTCTCCCTCAAGCAACTTTAAATCCTCTCCAACTGGCGATGAACACCGCTGCCAGAGTACTTGAAGGAATATCAAAGACAGACCACATAACTCCAATCTTGAAAAGACTCCACTGGTTACCGTCCAATGCAAGAATCCACTACAAGATTATAATCACTACTTTCAAAGCCTTATACAACCAAGCACCCTCAACGGTCGCCAACCTTCTACACATGCAGACCCTCAACAGAGCCAGAAGATCAACTGCTATAAATACATTAATAGTCCCCAAACAAACAGTCAAATACACTAAGGAAACATCTAAAAGAGCATTCAGCATTCATGCCCCAATAGCATGGAATGCCCTCCCACCAGAATTAAGAGCTATAACCAGCCTAACACAATTCAGGAAAAGTCTCAAACACCACCTATTCTTAAGCTATTTTCCAGTTTAATCCTACACAATATATAGGCACTCCATATCCAGACCACGATAATTTCAACTGTGAATAATGTTTATAGTTTATTGTATTTATATAGTTGCATAGTTTACCTGTAATCCCAAGTTTCTAAATCCCTGTTACTTGTAAATGCACTACAGTTACTCTGTATGTATATGTTTAGTTTCATGTAAACCGCGCTGATGACAATAGTGCGGTATATAAGAGATGTTAAAATAAATAAATAAATAAAAATACTTACACAAGTAAATGTAACTGCTTACACATGTAAGTAGTGGCTTTCACAAACCGCATGACCAAAGAGAGCCAATTAAGAGCCAAATTATTTTAATGGATTAGTCTACTCCATGATGAGGTTGAGCAAGATTATCATTTAATTAATATATGGTATTAAATCTTTTTATACAATATCTCTTAGGCTGTTATTATTCCAACTGTTTGATATCGTGGTTGGCAATATTTTTTATGAGTCCTGGATTGGATCACCTAGAACATCCATCAAGACATCAAATGAGAGGTTTATAAAACAGGCTTGTATTTCTAATTGGTCCCTCTTTTTTATCTTTCCTATCATTTCTTTTTAAACATAATTTCAGTGTATATGTACATTGTCCTATTTTAGACTTTTTACTATTTATTATTTTATAATGTCCTTTTATATAGTGACCTCTTTTCCCTTAGTTTGGACACCCTTGCTATTCTGTTGTCACACTCCAGTAGTTCATTAGTTCACCTATATATTATTTTAGTTGTTCATTTTCTATGTATCACTATCTATTTCTTAATATGTTGTTATTAATTATTTATTGATCATTACATATGTGTATGCATTCTATTCATGAATTTCTATATTGTTTTATTAAGTATCCATTTGTATACATGTTTTTTAATCTCTAAATTTCACCTGTAGTTCTGATTTGCGTTTTAAGGTCACAATTTTAAACATTTTACATATTTTATTTTATTTGTCAACATTTGTTCACGGTTTTATTTATTATTTATTCATTTTGTGTGCACTAATGATTGTTCTTAGTCCTTTTATAATTAATCACATTATGATCATGTGTTTTATTTTTAATATATGTGTGTTTAGCCAATGAGCCCCTGAAGAAGGTGTTGCGAAACACGGCCTGTGTCGGGCCTGGCTGGTTTTTATTTGAATAAACAGTTCCTTCCATTACAAGCCACGGTTCTGTCTGGTCTTTGTCTTGGCACGTGGATAAGTGCTTTTTCGTTGGATCCTGAGGTGCAGCATGTTCTCACCATGGAAGGACGTGTTAAGCTTCGGGGAGGATACTTTAGAAAAACTCCTACCACGGGAAACTTTGTCATCACAAATGGATGTTGAAATGGATGAAGTTCAGAATCGGTGGGAGGGGGGGGCGGAGCCTAATGTCCAGCGGGATAGACGCTTTGCGTTGAAGCTCCCGAGAGGCCTACTCAGAATCCTGAATTAATACCTGCATAAATTTCATTTTTTTGCTCTGAACTTACTGGGGTGCCTCGGGGGGAACGGCGGGCCACAAACCAGTGCGACTGGACCTCGGGTCTCCCTCTTCTTCACACGAAAACGCTCCAAAACAGAGTTCTTCCCCACAAAAGATGGCCCCATTTTGTGAAAACTCCGCAACGCCACAGGGGATCTTGGAGGAGATACGTGGTGTGAAGGAGCTGGTACAATCCAACGGAGCGGCGCTCCGAACCATGCGTGAAGACTTTGGCACACTTCAGAACCGGCTTGAAAGTCTCCCACTACGACAGGACAACATGGCGGAGGTCCTTGACTCGCACGCGGTGCACTTGGTGAAATTGGGCAAGGCTGAGCGTATGATACCGAATTCTCAAAAAGAGCTGGAGGATAGCAATGATCGAGCTGGTTGCAACCATATGGGGCTCATTGGAGTACCGGAGGATGTGAGAGCAGGAGACATGCGAGAATTCTTGGTCAAAACTCTCCCCCCCTTACTAAAGATTATTATTTACAGAGATCTGGAGACTGACCGAGCGCATCGTGTTCGTGTTCCTGCTAATATGGTGCTCAATCGGACGACCCCTCGGGCTCTCAATTTTCGATTATTGCGATATCAGTGAGTAGAGCAAATTCGTATTGCTGCCCGGGCGAACTATCATCTTGAATTTGAAAGTCCTAAAGTTTCTTTTCCCCTGACGTGGCAAAGTCCACAGTTGACCGACGGAGGAGACTCCTTGCTTTTCGCCCTGGACTTCAATAACTGCAGGCTCACTTTGGCCTAATATATCCAGTGAAGCTCAGAGTGACTCTCCTTAACCCAGCCATAACATTCGAAGATTCCGATCTACTAGCAATGTTTTTGGACTCCAAATAACGCAGATCAGATGCGTTAATCCAACCACTATGATTCAACAATTTGGATCTGTAATTCGCCGGATTTGCCCGCCATCTTGAACGGCCCGACGCGGTGATCCCAGCCTGGAATA
Source organism: Ichthyophis bannanicus (assembly GCA_033557465.1). NCBI lineage: Eukaryota > Metazoa > Chordata > Amphibia > Gymnophiona > Ichthyophiidae > Ichthyophis > Ichthyophis bannanicus. Next base: position 488,572,159 of record CM066035.1, read on the forward strand.
GAGACTGCCTGGACTTTTCTTTCTATCTATAATTTACTTGGCCTTCTCTCCCTCCATGATGTGCACCTCGGTGGGATTCGAACCATGCATAGTTTTACAGGTTATATGTTTTAGCTTGGGCCCTCTCTGGAGTTTCTCCCCGCAGACATTAGGTCGCCAGTAATTTTTGGGGTTTTGCTTCTTCTCTAGTGCACCTCGGTGCTTATTTGTTTATATGGGGCGTTTCCATGATTTTCATTAACCCATTGATTATTAGGTTATGTGTACAGTCATACATAGTTAAGATGAGGGACATTGGGAAACTGTGTGCCTTATTGTGTTCTTTTCAGAATTTATAATCTTTCTTAATGGCCTTGTGTCAGTTCTTCTCATAAAACGTAAATGGCATTAATAGTCCAATCAAAAGAAAGAAAATCCTTAGCTATCTTAATCATGAGCATGTAAATATAATGTTTCTTCAGGAAATGCATTTAAATTCCGCTGCGGCATTGAAACTTAATACCACGCCTAATATGGCGATTGCCTTCTCTTCCGCTGTTTCCAAGCGGTGTGGGGTAGCCATTTTGGTTAAGAAGTCTCTGCAAGCTATTGTAATGACTGTTAGCTTTGATAAGGAGGGTGGATGGGCCCGTGCACATCTTCAGGTTGAGACTGTACTTTACGTGTAATGGTATTTATGCTCCGAATGTGGATAATCCTGTTTCTTATGCAAGTATTATGCAGTTAGCACAGGCATTTGCCAGCCCTCCATTAATGCTCGGCGGCGCTTTCAACCAAGTACTTGAGCCCTTGACAGCTTGGCTGCCGCCCAGAACGAGTGGCCCACCCAAGAGTCTTGATTCTTTTACTGCTTTGATAACAGCTTTTGCGTTAGAAGATATATGGAGGCTGCTTCTCCCCTCGCTCCCATTTATTCACCAATGCGCTCAGACAGCACAGAAATTCTGGGAGCGGAGTTGCATGTAGCTTTGACCCCGGAGCATGGGAGCCCAGCCTGGAGCTGGTTGACCTGGATCTCTCGATCTCCCTCACTTACTCAGACACTTTTTTTCTTTTAATCCATCGAAGTTTCTATACTCCTGATAGGTTAGTCAAATGACCGCTACCCAGAGCAACAGATTTTGGATATGCCACACGGCCATTCACATCCTAACTTATATTATGTTTGAATGCCCGGTACTACAATATTACTGGAAAATACTGGGGGAAAAAAAGGTCCCCTCTTAATTTCAATGAATGGTGGCATCCTGTCAGTCTATACAGTAAATGTGAACAAATACCTCATCTGTTGGTTTCTCCGTTCAGACTCTCTATCATTTATCTGAATGGAGGATACTCCACGATTATGTTTGAAATGCTAAAATGCTAAATGCTCCCATCTGACTGTTTAAATCTATTTCACCTGATCAGTCTATATTGCTGATACTCTTTTGTTTGTTTGGATGTACATATGTATACGCCTCTTTGATGATACTCCTCAGTTCCAGAGAAGAAGCTTAGGGGTGGGGGGTAATTGGGGTTGCTTTCCTTATGTGTATATTTGTATTTGTCTCCTTTGGTCTGTTGTTTCGTTTGCTTGTTGTAAAATGAAAATAAAAGTTTCAAAAAAAAAAGAATCGGTGGGAGGAAACAGTACGCCTTACTCAAAGACATAAAGGAAGAGATGCATGCATTATACCTCCTCGAATGCTGCAGATCCAAGATAATCCCTAGGGGATTAAGAATGAACAAGGCACCAGGCTTATATTTGAACGAAGATGGTTTTATAAAGTGCTGGAATGCCATTTTAAATAAGTGTTCTTTAGATCTTATGATTTTACTTATTACTACAGCAAACAAGAAATCGGAATTATACAAGGTGGAGCTAGATGAGAAACTTATTTTTTATTTTATTTATTTTTATTTACATTCTCTTATATACCACGCTATTCTGCATCAGTGCGGTTTACATTGAACAAACTGAAATTACATTGAACAGGGCATTATAACTTGGAGATAACTATTTTACAGGGAACATGGGCTATGGAGGGTTAAGTGGCTTGCCCAAGACCACAAGGAGCACCTGTGGGACTAGAAACCCCAGTCCTTCCGGCCCAAGGTTGCTGTCCTCTAGTGGGATTTGAACCCCCGACCTTCCGGCCTGAAGTACCTTGCCCCAACCACTAGGCCACTCCTCCACTCCTTATTGCTCTACAGGAGTGTGACAACAATTTCTCAAAAGTCTATAAAGATTATGAATGTAATATTCAGTTGTTTAAAAAGGAAATTAAAAGTCAGAAGAAAGATAAGTTCAAGAGGGATGAAGAAGATTACATGTACGGGTATGTGTACCCATGGTGTAAAAGGGTAGATGGGGACAGATTATTTTTCAAAAAAACGTAACTCTATTTTTGATCAAATGGCCTCTAATAGTGATATACCAGAGGAAGAAATATTACAAGAACGGAATAAAAAGAGGAGTGGAAAAGACTCAGTAGAGAATGGGTCCTCCTCGGCCCCTTTATTTCCTACTCAAAAAGATTCTGAACAATTAGATAGAGATGATGTCGCTATTAAAGGCAATAAGAAAAAAAAAACTTTTTGGATATGGATACATTATGGAAAGGGGGAGGAAGAGACCGATCACGAACACGACATCTCCAAGGCAATCCACAATGGACAGACAAACAAGATCCAGGCAAGTTCAGAACCTCTCATTATCCCCAGAGAGGCAGAGGTCGAGGTCGAGGCAGGGGGATTGCCCGCAGGGACTCAGAAAGATCTATGGAAAGGAGGTAGTTTCCTCACATATGTTGTTAACATTTCGAAATATAAACTTACTGCAGATGAAGAGTCCGTGCTTAACAAGGGTCTTTCCTTTGTGCCTGTTAGAAACTTCGACCCCTTTGAGGTTCAAATTGATTTATTCAAATTTTTCGTAGAATTCGGATTAGACATTTTTTTAATGAACAACAGAATTTCAAACAAGATATTTCCATGATTAAAAACAAGTCTAGGTGGAATCCACCTCATAATACGGATCCCCTAATAGAAGCTTTTGAAAAGATTGTTTTAAAAGAAGTTGATAAGTTCAATGGCAAAGTTAAAACTCCCTATCATAACCTTTCTAAAGATGAAATGAATGCTATCAAATCTTTACAGCATAACAATGAGATTATTATAAAACCTGCGGACAAGGGTGGAGCCGTAATAGTTTTAGATAAGTTGTACTACATTGAAGAAATAAACAGACAACTTAAAGACACCACCTTTTATCTAAGATTAGATCAGGATCCTACTCCCTCATTAAAAAAAGTCTATAGACAGCTTGGTTATGAGTGCATATGATATTGGATATCTTACAGCTAAGGAGAGAGATTTTCTCATAGTTGAATTCACTATCATTCCAACTATTTATGTAATCCCCAAAATTCATAAATCCCTAGAGCATCCTCCAGGTAGACCTATAGTTTCCGCTATAGGATCGATTTTTGAACCTATTTTGCAATTATTGGATATTATATTACGGCCTTTCATTACTCAGATGTGGTCCTATGTTAGAGACTCATCCCATGTTATAAATATTTTGACATCTATGAAAGATATTAATCAAGATGTGATTTTGGTCACTTTAGATATTGAATCTCTGTATACTAATATCCCTCAAGCGGAAGCTTTGCAGATCATTGAGTTTTATTTATATAAAGAGAGACATAAGAGAATACCCACAATATTTTTATTAGATTTAGCGCGATACGCCTTATGTGAGAACTACTTTTGTTTTCGGGAATTATTTTTTAATAAACAAATTAAGGGTGTTGCAATGGGGTCCTCAATGGCTCCGGATACAGCCAACTTATACGTAGCAGATTTTGAGGATAAATTCATTAAAGATAACACAGGTACACTAAAAAATTTTTTTTTTAAACTGCCTCTAATGTTTCGATTGATTTTTACGTTTTTGGTGCGCTGAATCCAAATCTGGTAACCAATTTGCTCCATCACGTACAGATTTTTTGCTACATTGGGTTAGCAGTTTGAGGTGAACGTTTCAGATTGAGTGCGATCGAGATAAAAGTGTCTTGGATGAATTCTTTATACTAAGCGAATGTGTTGCCATTATGAAGAAGAACACCTTTTATGCTGTCTTTTGACGAATCAATGAACAGCCGCCATTCAGCAGGATCATACTTGAGTTTAAACTTTTCCATCACTCCGTATATATCGTTGCAAAATACCAAATCTTCCTCTTTGCTGAAATACTTCAAAAATTGTGTCTCGCGGTTGCGATACCAATAAAAAGTTGTTCCTGGTGACAATAGATTTTTCTGTTTAAGTCGAGAACCTAGCAGTTGGGTAGCATCTTTTGGGAGTCCTAAATCCCGGACTAAATCATTCAATTCAGCTTGAGAGAAAAGTTCAGGTTTCGGATCTGGTTCAGTTTCAAACTCGGAAGTACTGGACTCATCGGGAAAAGCCATCTGATGAGTCTCATCATGATCAGAACCGTCCACACAAATATGATCCAAAGATTTTGGTGGTTCAGGCACAGGTACTTCGTTGCTATGAGGCATAGGCCTAATTGCTGAGGGAAGGTTGGGGTAACTTATTACGTTCTTATTTTTTAAGTTGTATCCCTTCACAATGCAAGAGCAAAAATAGCAGTCACTGCTGTGGTCTCTTTGTTCACGGCCACATCATAGGTATTCCGAAACGAAATGCTTGTATTTTACCTTTCATCCATAAGCGTAGATCTTCCTCACATGTCTTGCACACTTTGTGAGGAGCCCACGGTTTGTCTTGATCGCCTAACTTCAAACCGAAATAGGCGAAATATACTTTTTTAATAAATGCAGAAATGTTCCTCTGCTGCTTTTTCACGGTATATTCCCCACAAATAAAACAAAAACTGTCCGGAGAGTTGACGCAACCTCTGGCTCTGTGAGCCATCACAAATACACAGCACTGCAAACTACAACTGTAGTGAACCACTTCGGAATAAAGCTGGATTACGACTGAGCAAACAAAAGGTAATAATGAACTTGCAAGAAACTGAAATTTGACAGGAACGTTCATGTCGCAACCACCGTGTTTGAGCGAGCGAACGAGGCGAGGCGAACAGGAAAGAACATGTGCCAGCGCGAGTACTGGATTTAGCCCCCCGCCTCCCAATTGTCCTGTTAATGTATAAAATGAATACAAAACACTCTAAAATATCATGAGGGAGTGTTTCTAGTTAGTTAACCATTACAACCTCTATTTTGGGCCAAGAAAATAAACTGCTGTCGGCTAAAAAGAAATTATGAGAACATTCCTTATATGGGTAAGAAATCTAATTTTGCAAGAAAACGTGACGTGATGGAACATTTTGGCTATTTTTCCTGGATTCAGCACCCCAAAATCTATAGGAATCAGTTGCAAAACTGGAGGCAGTTTTTTGGTAGTGTACCTGTGTAATCCATTCAATACCCACATTAAGTTCTGGGTCAGATATATAGACGATATTTTTAATTCTTTGGGACGTATCTATGGATCTTTTGTCAGAGTTCAATACGTAGATTAATCAGTGTGATGTTAATTTACGCTTTCAGGTTACCTTTGACGATGTTCAAATTCCATTTTTAGACCTTCTCATTAGGAAAGTAGATAGTAAGTTGCACACTTCCCTTTTTTAAAAAGCCTACTGATAGGAATCACCTTTTGCATAGCCGGGTAAGGCGGACCGGCCTCCGCCACACCGTAACACCCCCCGCCCCCTCAACCATTAATAACAAAGGTAGACCACACATATATGGGAATTCAACTGGTCGCAGCTTTATTGCCATAAACCATAACATCAACAATCCAAACCTTAAATTGTATTCCCCACCCCAGCAGAGCGAACCCTCACCAGCCATGTGAGTAGCAAAGTGATGCCACTTCCGCTTCCGCCTTGTCCAGGCCCCGGCAAATTGCCTAGCCTCCCTCATCCGGCTTCGCCATATTATTAGCAAAAACCTGAGGGACCGCCCGGGCGGGGGTACCCCACCCCCGCCCTACTGCTTGGCTCCGGCTCCGGACCCCGGAAACCTCCGGGATCCCGCCACCGGCTCAGGCCCTTACCGGCCTGAGCCGCCCCCCCCCCCCCCGGCAAAGCTGCGACCAGCGCCCCTCCGGTTCAGCCTATCCTCCAAGGCCTCCTGCCTATCGTTGAGGAGCAAATCCATCCCACCGGGGATAGATGGACCCCATCGGCCCGCCACAGGCCCGCACACTCCACATCAGCCCCGGGTGCAAAATTGGCCCCCCCCCCTGTTATCCCACCCCTGCTCCCCCACCCATCTGCCAATGCGACGATTGAGCTTTTGTTAGCCCCGTGACCACTGCCGCTGAGCCGTGCAAGCAGGCCTTGGAACGATATCTGACCATAGCAAAATCACACCAGAAAACATCTCAAATAGCGCTTCCCTGTCCCGAATCATGGTCTGACTCCACTGCCAGCCCGGCCAGGACACCCGATCGTTGCCACCCGGGTGGATCACCACGGCATCAGGTGGCCCCTGCAGCCGCTCGTGGTGCCGCAGCAAAGGCAAGAGCTGAATCCATCACAGACCGCGCTCACCCAGCCATGAAACGGTCACCCCGAACTGGTCCAAACCAATATTCCGCTCCACCAGGCATGTTGCTGCTTGCCGACCGGCCCAGCACTCCGAGTGACCAATCACCCAACAGCGACACGAGCCAGGAACAACTTCTGCAAAACAAACAGATCCACAGTTAGCCAGCCCCCCCCAGCGCCCGTACAGGCGCACATATCTCCGATACTCCCAGGAAGTCCATCTTCCGATCCGCCTGATATCCCCCTCAAGAAGCCCACCGCTGCCGCCAAGTAGCTGCATAAATACGAAAGGAATGCGACGCCTACAACCCCGCACCACGAACGTTACGGAAAAACACCGCCCGGAAGCAGGCGCCCTCGTAGCTGGACGACACCACCTGTGGCAAAACAGCACACAAGCGTTGCAGCAATTCATGCGTAATGGACCGCCTGCTGCCCCTGGGCGACCGACCCGAGCGTTCCCAGCCCTGCCGTATCCGGCGCGCTACCAATCCCCCCGACCACTGCCCACCCCACTGCCATAGCAAAGAACGAGAATCCCGCCAAATTCCTACATGCCCAGAAACCGCACCAAGCAGGCGCAGCTGGGGACTGCATAACCTTCCACCTCCGCTTTCCGTGCCAATGTTCAGAACAGCTCCCACTTCCGTGACCTTGTCAGTACTACCGGGTATATGCCTTGCCCGAAACCACGGTATCCAGCCGCAAGCAAGCCAACACAACCTGTCGCATCAAGTTTTGCTACCGGGATACAGCGCGGAGTACAGTTGCTCACTACGCTTTCCACCGCTGCGTCATCGCACCACCATACGAACCCTGTCCGGCCAGACCTTCAACACCACCAGCAGCGGAAACAACTCCAGGAAGGTTATATTGCCCGTGAGACCGACTGCCTCCCAAGAATCAGGCCACTCCACCGCACACCACGAGCCGCCAAAGTACACCACAAGGCCCAACCCTCCGGCCGCGTCGGTAACAACTGCAGGTCCCGACTGTAGATCTCCCGATCTCGGAACACTGTAGTGCCATCGAACTCTCGCAAGAACTCCTCCCAGATGGTTAGATCGGCCCGAATACTCTGCGACCCTCAGACGATGATGCGGTCTGGAGCGACCTGCCGTAGCGGCCGCCAACCGCCCCATAAACATTCGCCCCTTAGGGATAACTCTACAGGCAAAATTCAGGGACCCGAGTAACGCCTGCATCTCCCGTGAAGTCATCCTTCAAGAACCCAAGGCGTTTGCCACCAGAACCCGGAGCCTCTGGATCCTACCCACCGGCAGGCGCACCACTAACTCCCCAGACTCCAGCTCGATCCCTAAAAGGTGAACCGCGTCGTGGGGCCCTCCGCCTTCCCCTCTGCCAACGGAACCCCCACTCCCCCGCCATCTGCCCGAGCCCGTCCAACAACGCAGTGCACTGCCACAGTCCGCGGCTCACCCACTACAAGTACAACTCCTTGGGGATATGATCATTCACCGAACCCCGATAGGGTGGGACAGGTGAGGGATCAACCGGTATTTACCTGGCTCCCCGGGAAGGGCGGCTCCCCGAAAGGGCCCGCTACCCCCCCAACCCGATCTCCACTGCCAACACCGCACCGCCGGGGCATTCCTGACACTGAGCGGCCTCCAGGATGGAGTCCGAATCTGCCGCACAGAAATGCCCGTGCCCACTCGTTACTGGGCACGCCACCTTTCGCACCCTACCCGCCTTTCCATCCTCCCTCCGCCTCTTCCTACTGTGCTCAACACGCGTTCCACCCTCCAGTAACCGAAAGATATCAATATAGCGCCTCCCCTTAATTTTACGCCACCGCTTCCTCGGCACGCCTTCCCCAACTCGAGAACGCTACCCCCAATGACTCTGCCCCGCTGAACCAACCAACCCAGCCTCGCCGCCGCCCCTGCTCCCATCCGACCTGGACGAAAACAACGACAATACCGAGGACGTAGTTGACCAGGAACCCGAAGCCCGACGCCGACGGCCCGACCGCCACCGCATCCTGGCCGCCTTCCCCCCATTTTCCCCCCGCCGGGATTCCCCCCGAAGACCCCGCCCCCACAGACTCACCTGCCGCAGCCGTTGCCTGCTCAGGCTCCGCTCCTGCCGCCGACCGACCCAGCAGCCTGCTCCACGCGCCCAGTCCCGGGTCCGCCGACCCAGCGGCCAGCATGCTCTCCTCCCCGCTCAGCGCTGCGCCGGCCCGTGTCAGCGGACTCTCGGGCCTCGGGGTCCCGGTGAACTGCCATCTCGGAGTGTCCTGTGGGGAGAAAAAAGGGAAAGATGCCTCCGCACCCCCCCCCCCCCAAGGCAGCTGGCATGCCCCCAGCCAATCTGCCCGGGAAGGGCCTTGCCCCCCAACACTGCCCATGTACCCAACCAGGGGAGACGCCTCCCCCCATCCACCCCACCCACCCGCCGGGCCCCGCCAGCCCCACCAATCGCGCCTGCCCACCCCAGCAGCAACCCACGACACCTCTGCCGATGCCCCTGCCCTTCCCCCATGCCCCCCCCCACCGCCGCCTGCCGCGACTCCCGCCCCAACTCCCCCCGGCCCAAGCCAACCTCAGCCGGGCCCCCAATCCCAGCATGCATGGTCGCAATCCAACTCCAGTGCAACTACAGTGATTCAACTCTCACACCCCATCAAAAACAGGGTGAGATCAATCAAAGGGGGAAAATGTGGTAGGCAAAGGCCCATGATCCACTCTGCTTGAACCAGGCAGGCAGGCCCAAGCAGCCTGACCTGCAAGCAAAGCCCGTGGATCCGCCCAGAGGAACGAACCCCCCCCTGAATGCTGCCTACATAGAATCGAAACTCAACCAAGCATAGCCAGCAGAACGAAACCCAGAAAGGACAGAAAAAACAAGCTCCAACCGGCACCGACAAGAGTGTGAAAGCTTCCGCGAATCAACCAACTCTGCTGAGAGAAGGGTCACAGCGCCCCGCTTTCCCCCATGTTCCAGTCAGCCAAGTGACGGTGGAGGAGAACTGCATCAAGAGACCAAGAACCGTCCACTGCAATGGGTACTGCAAGGGGGGCAAGCAGGTGCCAAGCCCCAGACCAAGGTCCCCACCGGATGACCACGCAATGGCACCGGGACCAATAGATGGGACAGAAGGGGCCACCGGAACCAATGAGAAGCCCGCCCATGCACAGAAATGGAGAAGGAAGGTATAAAAGTTGTTGTCCCGCTAGAAACCATTGCTCAGCCACCCCGAATGTGAGTCTGCTTGAGTCCCGTGCACCACAAATGACCTGGACCCTCTGAACAGACTCCTGGCACCAAACAACCACAAAATAAACACAAACACCACAATCAATTAAACCCCCAGCAATCCAATAACCAAAATGAGGAATCCCATTCAACCCCCCCACCAAGTCCAAAAGGCCAGTGCCTCCACGATGAACCCCCCCATGAGATCCACCCAGGGCCCGGATCCATGTGTGCAGCGTGCCACCACCGCACAATGCCCCCCCCACCCCCCCTCTCCCTCCAGGCAGCCCCAACTCCCAGTCTCCACACCAGTCACCGGGCACGCCACCCTCACCAGGCGCGCCCGCATCCACTCCCCTTGCCCACCATCCGCACCCCGAGTTGGCACGATCCGTCCGCCCAACGCCACACAGCGCTCCTACCCACCGCAGCCAGACAATGCCGGACTATCCCCAACCAGAGCCCCTGTTCCTGCACGTCCGGTACCTCTGGCCAGCTCGAGGGAAAGGCCGGAGGACACTGCAACGCTCCCCCTACTCCCCCCGAAAATCTTCTACTCCTCCCATTGGCTCCCGCACCCTGCTATGTGCCGCGGGAGCCAATGGGAGCCCTTCACGCGCCGCAGGCCCTCCCTTCAAATCGCGTAGCCACGCCGCGGCGGGCTCGCGGCCGGCCGCCCCCCCCCCGGTTAATGCCGGCCGCTTGCACGCCCCGGGGGGGGGGGCACGCTGCCTCGCCATTATACTAATTTTCATAATTTATCTCTTAGGAACAATCTTCCTGTTGGCCAGTTTTTAAGGACTAGGAGACTTTGTACTACTGACCATGATTTTGAACATCATGCATCTTTGATGAGACAGAGATTCAGTGAAAGAGGTTATCCTCGGTGTCAGATAGATAAAGCTTATTATAGAGCTCGGGACTCTTCCCGAGATGATCTGTTGGTATTAAGAGAAAAGCAACCTCAGAAAGGAATTGTATGTTCCCTTCTTTATTCATTTCATTCCTACAAAATTAGCAAACTATAGAAGAAACATTGGTATTTAATACAATCTCTATCGGGTTTTCAGGATGTCCCCTTGATTACAGCACACAGAAGGAACGTAAATCTTTGCAATCTTTTAGTTCCATCGGCCTTCACAGAACGGCGTTTTCTTTCTAAATATAAGGGACATTATGCTTGTGGACAATGCTCAGTGTGTAGTTCTGTGTTAACAGTTAAAAATTATTTTGTACACCCTACTAATAATTTTAAATTTTATTTGGATGATTTTACCAATTGCGCTACAAGTCATGTTATTTACGTCATAATTTGCCCTTGTAACAAGCTATATGTGGGGAAGACTATACGTCCAGTTCGCACTAGAATAATAGAACACCACAGCTGTATTAAAAGAGGTGCTGTAGAAAAACCCTTGGTGCTACATTGGCAGGCAGCCGATCATAAGATTTCAGATCTACGTTTTTTTATTATTAAAAAAATCAAGTTGAACTGGCGGGGGGGAGATGTTGACAGGACTATTTTGCGGATAGAGCAACGTTATATCTTTAACCTGAACAGTTTACATCCCCATGGATTAAATATGGAGCGTGACTTGTCTGTTTTTCTATGAAGGTTTGTTATACCTTCTCTCTCTGTATCCATAGTTTTTTACGCATTGGGTCTTTGTTTCATCAAGCTGTTTTCAATTTTATAATTAGAATTATATTTTATTTTGTATATATTTCATATGGTTCCATTCAGTTCACCTTGGGTTTGTGGTGCCATTTATTACTTCTTTCCTTTTGTCTGTTTTTAATGCATAATTGCAATTGTTTTTTATAATGTTTTACATTTTTAATGAGGCAACTTGGTTGCCTGTGGTTTGCAAGGTCCTCCCTTTTTTTCATGGGTTTCACACTGTATCCTTTTATGGCAGGTTTATATAACAATGTTTTACCCTTTATGATTCTTTTTAGATAAATTATTTACACTTTTTTTCATTCAGTTGGATATTTAAGGGTTTACAGAAAAACATCTCCTGTGGGTTGCTCCTTTTATAGAAACAGAATTGTGTCTCTCATTGAATAATGAGGGCTGAATCGTTGGTATTTATATGCCTGTATTATAAGGCCCATTTTATTTATGGAGAATATTATACCATCTTATCACTGGTTTAATTTTCTGGTGGTTTCATTTTGGTGTTTTATTTTTTACATTGTTTTGGCAGTTTTTTTTAAAAATGTGCATACATATTTATTTTTCATGTTTTGTTTTTACTTCAGGTGTACTATAATTTTTTGTGGGTCATTTACATATCACATTTTCACGTTGTTCACCACTATTACAAGCATTTATGAGTGCATGTGCTGGTGTCTTTTAACAATGAATGAAGAAACAGCATACATTTCATGTTTGCCTTGCTGTGTTTGACATGAATTACAATATATTTTCAGTAAGTGCATTTCACAATTTTTTTTTTTTTTTTTTATTTTAGCTGTATTTATATCCTGCTTTTCACTGGGTCAAAGTGGTCAATTGGGAAATACATTTAACATGAGGGGATATGACACACATATGCTAATACTTACAGGGAACATGGGCAATGGAGGGTTACGTGGCTTGCCCAAGACCACAAGGAGTGCCTATAGGACTAGAAATCCCAGTCCCTCTGGCCTGAGATTGCTGTCCCCAGGTGGGACTTGAACCCCCGGCCCTCTGGCCTGAAGTACCTTGTCCTAACCACTAGGCCACTCCTCCCTCCCTACAATCTTGTAGGCACTGTTTTAGATTCATTTTCATATCTTTATGGTACGTGGATTTCGACTTAAAGCGCTTATTTTAAACACATTGATTTTATTACAACAGCACGTTTCCATAAAAAAAGATTACTAACACAGGCTTACAGTGTTTTCATCTTTGTTGATGTCCTATTGTTTCATTCGCTTTTGGATGTTTGTTTTAAACGTGTTTTAATTCTGTTTAATTTAATATATCTCACATTAGTTTAGTTGGTGAAAACGTTTATGTTTTAAAGGGCGCCTCAGCTCCGGCTGGTTGAGAATATACAAGTTATTTTATTATCAGTTCTTCATCATTTTTTATAGTTGGGTGTTTATTTGATTGTTATTCCCACTACATAGTGCGTAGTACACCTGCTATATAAATTGGTATTCCCACTACATAGTGCGTAGTACACCTGCTATATAGGTTTTAATGACGTGTTTCTATTCTTGATGTTTTCAATACATCTTATGCTTACTCAGTCGGCACAAGCTTTGGGGTTTTAGAAGGCACCTTAGCTCCGGCTGGCTGAGAATATACAAGTTTCAGTGCATTCTTTTACCAGTTTCTAAATACTGTTTATAGGTAGGTGTTAATTTGACACGTACAAAGTTTGGTATCCCTACTAAATAGTGTGGATTATACCCGCCATGATAGCAGGAGGGAATACAAGGCGCCACCAGACCAGTTGTTCTGGAAAGTATTCCTTCCTGATTCGCTTCTGCCACTGGCTTTATCCGACGGACACCTAAGAACCCGCTCTGGGGTCTAGGAAACAACCCATTCAACTCCGGAGGACATCTGAGTGGGGTAAGTGATAACGAGGGTCTGTCTCTGTCTGCAGTTCAGGAAAAATCGGTCCTTCCTACGCGGAGAAGGAGAGATTATCACCTCTCGAGGGAATCGCCCTAGTACACTGAGCTGAGCTGAGCTGGGGGAAAAACCGCGTTCCTAATAGTTAGAATGTGTTTTCTACGGAATTGGGAGGTTGTCTATGTGTTGGTCTGTGCTTGATTTATGTGTTTGGCACAAGCAGAGGCTTGTGCAGTGAGCATAGACGCTTGATTAGTGCACTTCCTGGTCAGGTGACCGCACCAGGTCGGGAAAAAAAATGGTGAAAGCGCCATTTTGTTAGGCTTTGGTGAAAGCGCCATCTTGTTAGTTATCCTTCTTGAAACTAGAGCAGCCGGATTCCTGGCTGTCTGCATTCCTTTCCCTCTGTGTTTTCAAAGCCTGGAAGAAAGATATGGGGGGATCAGAGACGAAATGCAGCCCCTTAGAGTGTATAGTAAAGCATTTTAGGAAGGGATTTTCTGCAGATTAAGGAGTTCGTATGACTCCATCCTTGTTAAAGAAATATTGTGAGCTATTAAGCTATCAAATGTGTACTATCTTCCGTCTGGGGTACGGTCCCAGGTTTCTTCTCAGGATGAGTCCTTACCTGAGGCTCCTCCAGCCTCTTTAGACCTTTCGGCTTTCTTGGAAACCTCATCAGAAATTACATAGCTCAAACCAATCTAGCACACAATACAATATACACTCAACTAAATTTCACCCTCACTGCATGTATAACACACTCACTTACCAGATTGTTTGCTGTGATACCACCTTGATTATTAAGATAAGGCGGTTTAGAAATACTGTTAAATAAATAAATAAATTTCACAATGTGCTACTTTAATTGTTTCTTTTTTATTGTTATCTGATAAGAACTTAGTATTGAGGCTTTATTTTTCTAAGAAATGTGCTGAGTTTTGCGGCTTTCCAATACAGACTTTTCCAGATGTTTGTAGGGTTACCCAGAAACGCAGAAAGGATTTCTTGGCATTAAAGCCTCGGACCTTGGCCCTGGGTGCCACGTTTTTTTAAAAATATCCCTCTAAGTGCCTAGTGCATTTTCAGCAGGCTAGGTATGTTTTTTTTTGAGCCATCTCAGTTAGAGGCTTTTTTTTCTGGTAAGGAGAATGTTGGTTGAAGGTTTCTATTTTGTTCTTTTATATACCTGTCTGCTTATGTATATGGGGTTAAGTTAAGTAACCACAATTTTGTCTCTTAGGGCAATGGTAGAAATTATGGAGTAGTCTTTTGTACTTTATTTTTATTTTCCAGCTTTTCCCATTAATGTGGTCTTGGACAATTTGTCCTTATATATTTCTTTTGCTTTTATGTTCTTCTTTTTGAATGTATTTTGGACAGTAATTGTCTTTCTGTACAAGATATTGTATTCTTGGATTTATGTTTAAATTTGAAAAGAAATAATAATAATAAAAAAAAGAAATATTGTGAGCATGAGTGGCTAGCTTTAATATTGATTGACCCCGAAAAGGAACATTTGATTATGACTTGGTTAGCCGAGTACACCAATTTGTGGTAGCTAAACATCCTGATCAATTCCCTTATATAGATTCCTGGCTGGATGTTTGTCAGCAGAGACCTAAATGGCTCAGTAGATGCTACGGGGAACACTGTCGCATACTTTTGTCTCGTAGCCCATAGAAAATGCAGCCTAAATTAAAATCACAATTGCGCGTTTTAGTACAGGAGCCAGAGACAGAAGAATTTCCCCTTTCCCTCCTCCCAGGCAGATTTCTGTGACTTCAGCTAGGTCAGAAGTCTCAGAAGGGAATTCAGCTAGTTCTCCCCGCCCCTCTCAACAAATACTACATTCTCTGACAGTCAGAAGAGCAGTGAGGGAAGCATACAAATGCCAGTTTCAGATACAGACCTGCCCAGCACTTCAGAAAGTTCCCTGAGTCCCAGATCTGAAGAATGTCAGTTCCACGTTTGTACACCCTCCCCCCCCATACTAGAGCACTGCGACCTCATTTGGGGGCCCCAGCGAGAAGCGCTGAGAGACTTTCCTGATCTAAAACCCCACTGGGTGGCAAACAGTGATGCAGGCCGCCTTGCTCTGAATTGTTATCATCGGGCTCTCCTTGAAGGCTTTAAAAGGGGGGCCAGAAATCGATGAATGTAGGGAAAATATCTGAGGTACTGCAAACCCCTGATGAGAGCCCTGGCCAGTTTTATGAAAGACTCTGTGAATCTTTCCGTGTTTACACTCCATTTTACCCCGAAGCACTTGAAAACCAGCAGATGGTGAATACAGCATTTGTGGGACAATCACAGGGGGACATTTGAAGGAAACTTCAGAAGCTTGAAGGTTTTGCTGGAATGAATGTAACCCAGCGGATGGAAGTTGCTATGAAAGTATTTGTAAACAGAGATCAGGAGATGAAGCGTGAGTGTGAACGAAAGATGAAAAAGAAAGCTGATATGTTAGCAGCGGCGCTAGTCGAGAAAGGACAAGGAAAGCCGACGTGGGAACTGAGAAGCCGAGGCTGGGGTAGGATCATTGGAGCAAGGACTATTGGAACGAGATCAATATGCCTATTGCAGAAAAATGGGCCACTGAAAAAGAGAAGAAAAAACGCCTGTCCCATCCATGTTAAGCAATACTCCCTGCCCCAAAGAGCTGTTGAGGGCATTCATAAACATCTCCAACGATTACTAGAATTTGGACTCCTGAAAGCATGCCAATCACCTTGGAATACCCCTTTGCTGCCTGTTCAAATACCAGGTACTGATGATTACCAACCTGTGCAGGATCTACGGAAGGTCAATGAAGCTTTTGTTACCATCCATCCTGTTGTGTCAAACCCTTACAATTTGCTGAGTTTGATTCCTGCACAAGCAACCTGCTTCACTGTTCTGGACTTAAAGGATGCCTTTTTCTGCTTGAGATTGGCCACTCCTAGCCAGCCACTGTTTGCATTTGAATGGGAAGACCCTATTACTGGCAGTAAGGGTCAGTTGACATGGACACGGTTACCCCAAGGATTCAAAAACTCCCCCACGCTGTTTGGGGATGCACTTAGTCAAGATTTGCGTCAGTTCCTGTCTTGCCCTTCTCAACGCGTGTTGCTACAATACGCAGTTGATTTACTCATTGCTGCTGTTTCCCGGGAAGAATGTCTAACCGCTACTTCAGAACCTCTACACCTACTTTGGATGTTTGGCTATCGGATGTCCCGAAGTAAAGCCCAATTGTGCCAGACTTAAGTCAGATACTTGGGATTCCATGTTGCCCAAGGCCTTTGAAGATTGGGCTCTGAGCGGAGGAAGGCTGTTTGTTCTATTCCTGAGCCACAAAATCGCAGGCAGTTAAGAGGCTTCTTAGGGGCTGCCGGTTTTTGTTGAATCTGGATACCCAACTATGCAGTGTTGGCAAAGCCCCTGTATGCAGCTACAACAGGGGGAGAACAAGATCCTTTTGACTGGGGCCCGGACCAAAAGGAGGCCTTTCAGAATATGAAGAAGGCTTTGCTATCAGCCCCCACTCTAGGACTGCCCAACGTGGAAAAAACATTCCATCTGTACGTCCATGAAGAAAGGGGGATGGCAGTTGGTGTCCTCACTCAGAGCCTAGATTCCTGGCAATGACTGGTGGCTTATCTGTCCAAACAGCTGGATCCAGTAGCAAGAGGGTGGCCTTCTTGTCGCCGCGCAGTAGCAGAAACAGCTCTCTTAGCAACAGAGGCTGATAAATTGTCCCTTGGGCAAGAACTGTATTTTAAAGTGCCGCATGCAGTACTGACACTGATGGAGTACAAAGGTAATTATTAGTTTACCAATGAGCGAATGACAAAGTACCAGAGCATGCTGTGTGTGAATCCTCGGGTTCACTTGGAGATAGTGAAAACACTCAATCCTGATACTCTACTCCCTGTAGCACCTGGGCTACCTGAACATGATTGTATCCAGGTTATGGATGAAGTGTACTCCAGCCATCCAGATTTGAAGGATGTACCGCTGGCCTCTCCTGATGTTCAGTACTTTACCGATGGCATCAGTTTCGTGGAAGATGGACAGCGGAAGGTCGGATATGCTGTGGTCACTCCTGGGGTTGTTGTGGAGGCTGAGCCCTTACCCTTGGGACTTCTGCCCAGAAAACTGAACTCATTGCCCTTACTCAAGCCCTCCAGTTAGCTGCAGGTCTGAAGGCAGACATTTTCACTGATTCTAAGTATGCATTCACCGCACTCCATGCCCATGGGACCCTCTATAGAGAGAAGGGACTCATAAATTCAAGCGGGAAATCTATAAAGTATGGGAGGGAGATTTTGGAGTTACTAGAGGCTGTGTGGGCACCAGAAGTGGTGGCAGTTGTTCACTGCAAGACACACCATCGAGGAGACACTCTGGTCATTCAGGGTAACCACAGGGCAGATAGGGAGGCCAAGCTAGCAGCCCAGCGAGGAACAGTCCCAGTAAGAGTTCAAGTCCCCCTGTTTCCAATTCCTATGTCAGAGTGGGACCCAAGTTATACCAGGAAAGAGATGGATTTCTTCACTCAGGAAGGGGCTACTCTCACTACTGCTGGGTGGTTGTGGTTACTGGGAGATCCACCTCGATATGTTATCCCCGAGAGTCTAGCACCTGCTTTTGTCCGACGATTTCATGAGACCACCCACTTAAATAAGACCTCCATGCAAACCATTCTACAGTCTTGCTTCTATGTCCCACATCTGACTACCTTGATGGCAACTGCAGCACGTCGCTGTCTCCAATGTGCCAGGAATAACCCTCGCCAAGGGCCTCTACCCCCAGTTTCCATACAGGCAGTTAGTGCTGCCCCTATGGAAAATATTATAGTTGATTTCATTGAGTTACCCCGAGTAAGGGATTATCGATATCTGCTGGTGATAGTATGTACATTTTCAGGATGGGTTGAGGCCTACCCTTGCAGAACAGAGACAGCCCGAGAAGTTACAAGGACCCTGTTGAAAGAGATCATTCCCAGGTTTGGCCTACCTCTTACTATAGGGTCAGATAATGGCCCTGTGTTTGTTGCTAAGTGCTTTCAAGACCTTTCTAAGGCCCTCCAGATCACCTGGAAACTTCACACTGCTTACCACCCACAGAGTTCGGGAAGGATGGAAAGGATGAATCGAACTCTGAAGCTCCAGTTGTCTAAACTCTGTCAGGAAGCTCATCTTAAGTGGGATCAGGCTTTGCCGATAGCACTTCTCCAGGTCCGGTCCTCCCCAACTCGGACCTTGGGAATATTCCCTTATGAAGTACTGTATGGTCGACCACCACCCATTGTTCAGGGCCTTAAGGGAGACCTAGAGCAGATAGGTAATGAACTTACGAGACAACACCTACTGGCATTGGGATCTGTTTTTCAGTCTTTGAACAGGTGGATACAAGAGCGACTGCCTATCTCTTTGTCAGAGTCGCTCCAACCCCACCAGCCGGGAGATCGTGTATGG
This sequence comes from Ichthyophis bannanicus, assembly GCA_033557465.1. Classification (NCBI taxonomy): domain Eukaryota; kingdom Metazoa; phylum Chordata; class Amphibia; order Gymnophiona; family Ichthyophiidae; genus Ichthyophis; species Ichthyophis bannanicus. The sequence continues at coordinate 488,590,997 of CM066035.1, forward strand.
ATTAAGAAATGGAAACGTGAACCCCTGTGCCCTTCCTGGAGAGGTCCTTACACAGTTCTCCTAGCCACACCAACTGCAGTCAAGGTCACAGAGGTTACCCTGTGTATTAATCATACTCATTTTAAGAAAGCTGCTCCTGACTTTTTTTTTATTTAGGATACATTTGTATACCACTACTTCCAGCAATCAGCAGTGGTTTGATTACAGATTGGAAATTGTCAAATCATGACAGGAAATTTTTGAGGTATAAACACATTGATTAGACAGGAAAGCACAGCACACAGAGAACTATTTTACAGGGAACATGGGCTATGGAGGGTTAAGTGGCTTGCCCAAGACCACAAGGAGCACCTGTGGGACTAGAAACCCCAGTCCTTCTGGCCCAAGGTTGCTGTCCTCTAGTGGGATTTGAACCCCCAACCTTCCGGCCCAAAGTACCTTGCCCCAACCACTAGGCCACTCCTCCACTTGGATGATAAGTGGACAGCGCACAAACATTCTTAGGATCCCTTACGCCTCACGCTGCGGAGAACCAGGGAATCGGCAGACGACGGAGACCTGCACTAGCCACATTCCGTAAGCCGGCTAGTTTACACACGGCAGAAGCTTGAGGAGTCATCTTCAGATACTGTTAGTGGGACATAAGCTCCATGGTCGGTATGCACCTGCTCATGCTGACTTTTGTTCTGGTATTCATGTGGGGCCTTCCCTTGTTGGCCTCAGGAACTATAAATGTATTAACACTACTTGCCAGGACTGCTTTGAATACTTCGGACTTTTGTGTATGCAGCTCATCGCAGCCTGGATTTTTTTTTTTATCAACATGCCTTATTGCTGTACCCACTACTTTGTGTGAAATGCAAACGTTTACTGTAATGCATAATCTGAACTGCAAACAGCCAAAGCTAAACTTTTCTATATTTTTCTACTTCATTGGTGTTACTCGTCCTACCTCAGCCTATTTTAACAAGGCCCCTTTCTCCTTGCAGGTTGTCTCCATGCTTAAAGCTATAGATTGCTTTATTTTTGTAAATGCCACTAAAGGGGTTTTTAATGTGTCTAACACCGTATTATGCTAGAGTGATTCTCTAACCACTAGGCAACTCTTCCACTTTGTCTGATGACATTACGCAAGTTATTTGTTTTGCATTGGCTTCCTATCAGATTTTGTCTATTACGAAGGTATCTTATGCTTACTCAGAAATGTATCTTCCCTTAGGATGTTTTTTGTTATGTGTTAAAACTGCTTACACTTATGTTCCCATAAACGCTACTGGAGGTCCTTGCACTTTTGGCAGACTTACTACTGCTGCTTTCTCTCATACCCCCAGTAAGGTTAGTTCCCACTCGTGCTATCCTCGATCAAAACCTATGCCTTCTACCTGTACCTCTAATGTGGAACCTTATAGTGATCAGACAGCTCTAGGACTGGCAATATCCATTGTAGGAGCACCTGGGTTACCTTTGCACAATGCTATGGAAGTAAGCTGTATTGCTTGTTCCTTGGCCAAATCCATTAATCTTACCTCCACCATGGAGACCATGGTGGAGCAGAAAACTGCTGCCCATGTGATGGCAGTATGCAAATACAAATCCCTTCCACAGTCAGATCAACTGCTATGAGGAAAAATTGGCCTCCTTCACTACAAGGCAAATTTTTCCCTTAAAAAGTGGGGAATGAGGTAGAAATCCAGGCAGGGCTGAGAGCTGGAAGGGTTAAGTGAAAAGGACACACTCCTCTTGGTGAAGTCATACCCTGGTACATGCTTGTCCCTCCCCTATTCCTTTGTCCTGCTGCTCTCTCTGCTTGCTAGAGATAACTACTCTCCCTCTGCTTCGCTAGAGATAGGAGTACAGTAGTCTTTCTCCATTCGGGACTATACTATAATAAAGTGACCAATCATGAAGAAATGCTGTAATAATCTGATAAGAAGTCTATATAATCTCTCTGAGCCCTCTGGTGGAGGCCCAGAATTTGGAAAAACTATTTTCTCTGGGTCTGTGCACATTAAACCATTGTTTCCTTCTAAGACTCCTTGGGTGTTTCTTTCTTCACTCATTTATCTGGTACAGTTAGACCAGACTTTGCCTGACTTTACCCAGTTAAGGATAATCACATATCGACTGAATATCATAGACACCAGATTATCTTTATATGCCACCCCAGGACATTTAGATGGACTAGGAGGGGATCTTCAGTGGCATTAACTAGGTAAATTTCACTCGATAACCCTATGAGTGATATTTATGTGGCTTGTAGGCCTACAAATTGCATAAATGCCTTTGATTATAGCTTATGGTTGTTTTTTAGAAATCTCTTTTTTTTAAGTGCTTTCAAGTGATTTCTGACTCCTGGCAACCCAGCACTCCCTGGGTTTTCTTGGCAAGATATGACCAGAAGTAGTTTGCCAGGCCTTTTCTTCCGAGGCAAGGGAGGGTAAAGTGACTTGCTCAAGGTCACAAGGAGTGCCAGTGGAAATCAAGCCACAATCTCCTGGGTGGTAGGCTACTCCTCCAATCCACTTAGAAATTTAGGCACCAGCATTTACACCAGTCCCGGGGTTAGTATAAATGCTCACACGTATATTTAAAGTGTGTTTTTTGACACCTATTCTCTATTTTATAGTGAACACCTGCTTTTCTATATAAAATAAGCTTAAGACAGGGAAATTCTAGGTGCCTAAAACTAGACACTCATTAAAAAAATGACTCCCAAAATGCATACTTTTAAGATCTAATTTTTACTCCACACTTCCACACTTCATATCTTTGCACCTGTATACTGCACGGGCCTATATTTGAAAGGACTTTTCACGGTTTACAGCCTAGTAAACCATGTAAATTCCTTTAATCGGGATATTCAATGGCACTTACATGGTTAGTGCCATTGAATATCCCCTTATAACCAATCTACATGCCCCGATGCTATGCAGTTATCATTGAGGCGTGTTAGGGGCATTCCAGAGTGGAGACGGAGACTGTCACTAACCGGGCAATGACCTGCGCCTAAAAGATAGACGAGGAAAAGCTCGCCTATCTTTAAGGTGCCGGAGCTAACCGGGCAGCATGCAATATCACCGCTGCCTTCTTAGCTGCTGCGGCTTCTGGAATGTGCAGCAATTCCCAGATATTCAATGCTGGGGCCGCATATGACCCTAGCTTTGAATATCCAGGGTTAAGTGTCATCAGGCAGGGCTATGCGCCATAGTGGTGCATAGCTTGCCCACCTGAATATCAGGCCCTACATGTTTAAGCAGAACCTCACTATTTGAACATGCATGCAGATTTACACATGAAAATGGATATTGTCTACTTATGTAAGCCTTCAAAACTGATTCCTTGGAGTCCATTTTAGCTGGATGCCAGAGAGAGCTGTAGTTTGATACTCCTGGCAAAGACTGGCATTGTGATGTCTAAATTAAGCTTAGTGAGAAAAATAGGAATAGAGGAAGACACCAGATAATTTTTAATGAAAGCTTATGCCACCATAACCCAGTGAAGGTCAGCTTTGATTAAGCTGGAAACCAACAGACGCAGGAGAAGTCTCTGGTTGCAAAAAAAAAAAAAAAGAGCTTGCCTCAGTTAAAATTCATGATTAGGAGTATGATTTCCACTTAACCTTGAATCATTTTTCTGTATGAAAACAGTACTCTCTTCCTTATTTTCTTGTTACATATGAGAAGAAAAAGAATAAGATAATTTAACATTCAGCAAAACATCACAGACTAACTTACCATATATCCACAAAGCTTACGAATACATGTGTATCAATACTAAATATTAATTTAACATGACATATTTAGAAGAACTAAAACAACATTCCCACAACAACGGAATGACCTATATAAATATTTATAGAAATCATTTAAATTTTATCCAGGGTTGAAGCCAAGGTTGAGCCTATTCTACAAATGGCACACACTTATTTATTAGTCTTTACAAATGTAACAACCCTCTTCGTACAACCTTTGTACTTCAGAATTTCCCAATGAGCTAAAAAATATAAGATTTTTTTCTCAGTTCTCAGATGGAAGTTATCTTGCTTTTTTAAATAGCTCATCACCACTCTAGAACTGTGCTCAGCCATGTTATTTCCTACGCTTGATAGCAATTTTTGCACTGTATTTTAAAGGTTCTGTATGACAGGGCACAGTTCAACAAGCTGCAGAATGGCAAAATGCAATATAAAAGTAGTAGGGGAGAAATTGATGGCCTGATAAAAAAAGACAAAAGAAAAAAAAGCTGAGCTCTTAAATGTAAAGGCCAATTTTAGATAGGTCATGGAGAGGGGAATAAATGCATCCAGGTCGAAGATGGAAAATTAACACTGTTATTTCACAATAGCTCTGCCAAACTCAAAGCCTCTTGTAAAATACATATAGGAACAGGTAGGTATATCAATGTCTCACCACAACCAGTAGAATCAGTAATTTTAAAATGTTCCACACTGGGCAAAATCACTGCTCCTGATATCCATGTATCACAAAATCCTCTCCCAACAGCAGCAAAAGTACCTCCCCATTCCTAATAACCCCCTTGACATAATGTCCCTCTGACCATTCACTTATCTCATACACAATACCCCTGACATTGTATCCTTCCATTATAGAGCAACTCTTGAAATCATTACCCCCTGAGTGGACTCTCCGGGGTCCCTGGTAGTCTAGTGGGGTCAAGAGCAATCCCCGGTCACTCATGCTCATGGCAAGACCCAGCTTCAAAATGGCATCTGTGAGCCCTATCAGCAATCTGACAATACTACTGTTAGGGGTCAAGCTGCCAAATAAGGGTCATGGGTGTCATTTTGAATCTGAGACTTACCATGATCAGCAGTGACTCGATATCTATCCTCTTTTCTATGAACTATAATTAAAATCATCTCCAGTACCTGAAGATTGGAATGTTGCCAACATAACACCAGATTTTAAAAAGGGCTCCTAACATCAGTACAAGGCAAAATGGTATAAATAAGAAAATTACTGAACAAGGGTCTGAAAAGAAAGGCAGGCACCTGCAGGTTCAGGCACAATTCCAGAGATGTGGACAAGCCCGATATGCACGTGTATCAAATGTCTATATAGATGTCCCCGGGAAAGTATTTCAGAGCCAAAATGTCTGATTGATTGATTGATTGATTGATTTAGAAAAGAAGAGGAGGAACAACCCTCCGCAGAAATCGCAAAAGTCACTAGAACAGCTGGTGTTCGGTGAGTCTTTAACTAAGTCTAAGGCGGGAGCATAGAGACGTTTTCAAGCTTTCTTGTTTAGTGAGAAAAAACTAGTTGATGATGAAGATTGTCGCTGTGGTGTTGCCATAGATAGAAGAAGTCGCTGCATGCTCTTGTATGGTTCTGACATGTTGAAGACTCACCGAATGCCAGCATAGGATGAAAACGAAAAAGGAATGACAGATGAAATTTGAGGCGCAATCGGCTTTCTGCATATTTCCTATTCAAACACAGGCTGACTGCCGAAACTTGGCAAAGTCGGGTCTGTATCTTTGAAGGTTTAACAAAATAAAAGGTTTCTTTGTTTTAAAGAGGTGTGGCCATGTCCTCCCTGATGAGCTGTTCTAGTGACTTCTGTGATTTATTTATTTAACAGTTTTTCTATTCGACCTTTGTCCAAGGCGGTTTACAATGAACAGCATAACAATTGCATTGGAATTCTTTTACATTAAACAGGGAAAGACAACTTGGAGATAAATATGGGGTTAACTGTAGGGAAGGAATGAACTATGTCCATGGGGAGGTAATGTTCATAAACGGGGAGGGTAGAATGCAGGAATGATCTGAGCATTCAATGGTGGCATGCTGGTCGACTTTTATCTATGCACTCAAATTCTCAACCTCCCACTCTCTTGCACTTTTTTCTCTCCTTTACAAGGATTCAAAACAATCTTTAACACATCAACTTTGACTTCTTCAAAATGCTGACAACACAAATTATTAAAGGAATAAGAAAGTAAAACTGTATTATACCAACATTACAATCTCTCCATTGGTTACCATTTACTCTTAGGATCCATTTCAAAATCCTTTCTATGATATATAAAATACTCCTTGAATTGATATATTTATTTAAAGGTATTTATAACCTACAGAGTAATCAAGGCAGGTAACAAAAAACATACACAATTTATAATAACATAACAATAAACTCATACGAAATAAATTAAATACAAATAAGTAAAAATAAAATAAATCAATATAATCTAAACAAATAAAACTAAAAAGACTACCATTTGAGCACAAACTGGATCATTATTATACTATAAACATGATTGCCCCAAACACTTCATCTGCCTATTAAACAAATCCATTAAAGCCCTACTAGAATAAGTAAGATTTCACACCGAAGGACCATCAACTCTGCTTCAGCATGTAACTCATTAGGGAGAGAATTCCAAATAGATGGAGCATTCCTAAATAAAATTTTATTACATGACTGAAAATGAATCTTTTTAAAGGAAGGAACTAATAGTTGCAGATCCTGAGATCGTAAAACACAAGAAAGACAGTAAAGTCTAAGCAAAGTAGATAAACTGACGAAGGCCACATCATGCAAGCATTTGAATCATAATCACTTTAAATAAAACTCAAAATCTGATAGGAAGCCAATGGAAAACAAATAACTTGCATAATGTCATCAGACAAAGTGTAAGAGTTGCCTAGTGGTTAGAGAATCACTCTAGCATACTAGGAGATCTGGGTTTGATTCCCCTCTAGCAACCCTTGTGATCTTGGGCTAGTCACTTTACCCTCCATTACCTAGGAAGAAAAGACCTGGCAATCTACTTCTGGTCATACCTTGCTAAGAAAACCCAGGGACTGCTGGGTTGCCAGGAGACAGCATTGACTTGACAGCACTTAAATAAATACATATCATCATAACATTTGCCTCCAGTTAAAAGATGAGCAGCAGCATTTTGGAATGATTGTAAAGGAGACATAGTAGTTTTTGAAAGGCCGAGAAAGAGACTATTACAATAGTCCAAAGGTGAAAGGACTAAAGTCTGTAACACAGAATGGAAGTTACTGCTAGATAAATATGATTTAGTCTCCGGAGATGATGCAATTTATAATAAGCAGCTTTAACCAATCTTTGTATATAGTCATGCAGATTCAGTTGTGTATCTAACCATACCTCAAGATCTCTCATGACATAGCTAAGAACAAAAGGAAAATAATCTGTCTTAGAATTCAAACTTGAAGGATTTGGAAAATCTGAACATAAGTATATTTCTGTCTTCTTCATGTTCAATTTCAACCTATTCTGAAATATCCATGACTCAACTGAATGAAGGCAAAATTTCACATACTTTAAAGAATCATCTAATGAAGTAGAAACATGGGCAATGAATTGTACATCATCAGCATACATTCGAAATTTAACATACAAATTCTTGAAAAATTTTGAATCGGGGTGATATAGAGATTAAACAGTATAGCCGACAGTGCAGAACCCTGTGGCACCCCTGCCTTAATATATTTCCAAGATGACACTTGTCCTGATGATTGAACTTGAATAAATCTATCCTGCAAGAATGATGTAAACCAAGAAAGTACCTTTACCTTGTAAATAGTGATCCACGGTGTCAAATACAGCAGATACATTAATCAGCACTAGTAGGAAAGATTTACCATGATCAAAGCCAGTAAGAAATTTTTCAGAAAGAGTCAACAGCAATGTTTCAGTCCTATGATTGGGATGAAATCCAAACTGTGATTCAGACAACAAATTATATTTATCAAAGTCTGTAATTGTAAGAGCACCAATTTCTCTAAAACTTTAGCTATACACAAAAGAGAAGAGATAGGATAGTTCAATGGGTCCAATTTATCCATAAATGATCCTTTAGCACCACAGGAACTATTCCCTGAGAAAGGAACCATTAATTATAGCAGCAATAGAATGCCCAATCGATTCTTTCAAGATTCTAAATAATTGAATCGTACAAGCATCAATATGACTTAAAAGTGTTATTCAAGGATGAAATAACATTGACCTGGGACAATGAGACTGAATAAAAAGAATCCACTGCCATAATTTTGCCTCAGAACAAGAATCAACAGAATTACAATCATCAGAAGAACAAAATTCCACTGAAATAGACTTAACAGTGAAAAAAGTTTAAATAGTCCAAAATTTTGAACAAAAGGAATCCAAAAACAACTGCAGTTCAATAGAATCAGAGGAGAGAGAACCAAAAGCAGGAGTTGATAGTCGTTTCTCAACAGAAGAAAGGCAACTTGGCGCACCCAAATGAGTCATGATCTGAGAATCATAGTGTTTCTGCTTGCTTTCCAAAACAGAGCTTTGATATTGAACTAACAAACATAAGTGCAAGGCCGCAGGCAGGGTCTCGGCGGCCGACCATAACCGGGTGCTCGATCCGGTGCGGGGACCCTGCATGCAGCCACGGGCAAGGGCGCCCTATTAGGGGGGCTGCGAGGAGGCAGAAAATTTGAACTCATTGGCTCCACGCGGATGCAAGCACGGGGAGCCAATGAGAAGAGAGGAGCGGCGAGCGTGGGCGGGAGGAGTGAGGCCGGCATCTCTTGCCTTCTCAGGCGCATCGTCGGCTTGGGCTCCGGGTGCCTGCTTGTCCTCCAGTCTGCTGCGGGTCATAGGAGAGAAACCGGGACAGTTCAGTACACGGCACGGATATCGAGGCTGCAAGAAGGGGAGAGACAGAGTGGAGCCAAGAACTGGGACAGGAGTGGAGAGTTGCTGTGCGGCGGGGCCAGTTGGTCTTCCCAGACACGTGGGGAAGTGAGGCAGGCCACGGGCTTTCACGGCATTGTTCAAGCAGATTGAAAGACAGAAGGTGGTGGAGGAGGATGGTTGCTGACAAGGCAAGCGGTGTGGTTAATAAAAAAAAAAAAGGAAAAGTTTGTCTGAGGTAAGAGAGGGGCATTTTGGCGAGTGGAGGGCTGTGTGTTGAAGCCTTCATAGGCGCATTGGTTGGGGTCGCCTCGGAGTGTTATGAGGTCCAGCAGCCTTCAGAGTGGGAATGAGGGGGTAGCGGAGGAGGATAATAGCATGATTGTAGGAGGATCGGGGGATGGCGGCAGAGGGACCTCGGCCGACAACCCGAGGGGATGGGGAATGGAACAAAGGCAGTTGGGAGTTAGGCATCCTGGTTGGGGACAGGACATAGGTGGAGAAGGTAGAGGCCTGGCTGGGCAAGGGGCTCCCAGTTTGGGAGGACAAGGTATATCCTCCCCCATTGGCTGGACTGCAAGTCAAGTTGGACAAATGCCGTTAGGGGGACCTGCAGCATGGGAACACTGGCTTGGGGGGGAGGGGGGAAGGTCCGTCCAGAGCGGAGTGGTTGGGGGACTGGCAACCTTCGTGATCTCCGGCTATTTCCCCCCCCCCCTGTTTTTTCCTTTATGTCTCCACAGGTACATGCAATGAATCAGCATACTGCGGGACATGGAGTGAGAGGTCAAGGATCAGCTGCAAATTTTGACGTATGTGTAGCTTCAAGGTGGGGTTTCGGTGAGGAGATGATCAACTTTGGTCGGGACGCACTGCCTCAGCAAGCTGAGGATGTCCGCCAGGCTGAGACTGGTACAGTGGCGGCATCGGTAGAGGATACATTGGTGACAGGTGAGTGGCAGGCAGAACAAGGAGAGGTGTTGCAGCGGAATTACTCGCGAGAAGATAGAGGTGGAAATCGTGCAAGAAAAGGAAGTATTCCTGTCGGCGACATCATAGCTCTGAGTCATCCTCCTCCTCCTCCTCGGACGCTTCATCATCGTCAGCTGGAGCCAAAGGCGAAGGGCAGGGAGCAAGCGGCAGTGTGGGGGTGGGGACCAGGGTGGGGGGAGGATCTCCTTCTTTAGTGTCATTTTCGGAGTTATGGGAGGGAGTGCTGAAGACGTTGTGCAGTAAGATTAGGAAACAGCATTATATAGATATATATCCGCCTGCTAGAAGGGAGGAAGCGGTCAGGTGAGAGTAAGAAGAAGAAAAAAGAAGACGAAAAGGCAAGCCAAATCAAAAACGTCTCACGTAATGTAGTAAATTGGACGCAAGCGTTTCTGTGATTAGCAAGTGTATGGGGGCATCACTCACCGGAGCATTATGGGATGCTGCTAACGTACGCTGATTCAATTTTGGAGGCATCACAGACACTTGAGGGATGGGTATGGTTAAATTATGATGAGATGTTTAGGGACAAAATGGAGGAGAACAAATTATTGTCCTGGGGCACACAGGATATTAACCTATGGCTGACGCAAATGTCAGTCAGGGCGGGTTCAGGGGGGGAGGGGTGAGAGGAGGGACGATAGTCAACTCAGATGTTGCTCATTCCTTTCATGCAGAAGGGGCATGCCGCAGCAGAAATAAGGGGCAAGCGGAGTTGGTGATGTCTGCTGGAAGTTCAATAAGTCCTCCTGCCCGTTTCCTGATTGCAAATTTAGACATGCCTGCTCGGTCTGTAGTGGAGGGCTCTCGGAAACAAAATACATTAAAAAAGGGGCCGCAGTTTTCCCTAGGCCAGCCCCCAAGCAGTAGTGATTTAGTCAGCCAGGCCCTGACTCCAATTCGGCTGGAGGCATTGGGGACCTGGCTTCAACAGTACCCGAAGAGAGGAGATAAGGAGGTTCTACACTTTGGTTTTCAGTTGGGGTTTGTTATACCAGTGCAAGGTAGTTTTAACATCTACAGAGCAAAATTTGCCTTCAGTGTGGCGTTTTGCATCCATAGTCAGGAATAAGCTGGCAGTAGAGCTAAATTTGGGCAGAATCACAGGCCCATTTAAGGAGCTGCCTTTCACGGACTTTATGGTTTCACCATTGGGAATCGTACCCAAAAAAGAGCCAGGGAAGTTCCGGCTAATTCATATTTTCTCTTTTCCATTGGGAGTATCAGTAAATGATCATATCCCGTGGGAGTTGTGTACGGTTTGATACGCTTCATTTGATTGGGCAGCGGAGATGGTGAGAAGATCGGGTCATGGGGTGCTAATGGCCAAAGTAGATATTGAATCTGCGTTTCGTTTGTTGCAAGTGCACCCGTCAGCTTTTCATCTGCTAGATTTCCGCTTTGAGGATGGAATTTATTTATTTATTTATTTTTTTTTAAAGTAGTTTTTATTCAGTTTTAACATGTAAAATAACAATACAAACATTCGTGATATAGCAGGATACAAGCAAATGTTATTGATCAGAAGAGCAAAAGAACATAATAATTTGAACATGACAGTACAATAACGTTAACAAGAACTAGTATCAGTCCATGCCAGCACGCCACCCTCCCTCTCTCCGTTCAACGCAGGTACAGCAGAGACCCCTCCACAAGGCAGCCTCCAGCAATCACTTTCATCAAACATAATTTTGTAAAGCTGACCATTTCTTACTGAGTTTACCAGACCATGGGTTTTTAGCTATATAGATCTCTTCGTAGGTCTTATGTAGGATTAAGAGACTCCACCAATGCTCGAAACAAGCTTTGTCGAGATTCTTCCAGTGTATTAGAACTATTTTAAGCGCTATCCCGAGCATTAAGTCCAGCAATTTACTATCCCATTTCATCAGAGTAGGTTCCAGAGCTATGGATTTATATATCACTATCCGATAAGTGATAGGAGTTTGTAAGTTGAGGATCTGTGATATGCGTTCCCAAACTCTGTTCCAGTATATGTCCAGGGATTTACAATGGAACAACATGTGTGCCAGTGTCCCAATTTCCATGTTGCAGGACCAACATCGATTTCCCTCCTGTAGTGTCCATTTTATTTTCTTAGCCGGTGTAATATGCGCTCGATGTGCTATAAAGTACATAGATTGTGTGAGAGACGCTGCTCTCGTGGCACGTATTTGAGTTCCCCAAAAAGTGTCCCAATTGTCCGGAGGTAGATCTTGACCGGTTTCAGTAGCCCACACCGACTGTATCTTAGAACATGTCTTGTCACTGTTGGATCGGAGAATCGCTACGCATCTCGAAATAGCTTTGGCATCCGTTTGTAATTCTTGTAATTTCTGTCGCAGAGGCCATCCTGTACGCATCAAGACAGGTGACACACCCGCTTTGCTCATACAGTAGCGGAGCTGACACCATTGGAAGTAGCATGTATTAGGCAATCGGAATTCCGTTCTTAATCTGTCAAAGGTTTTAAATGCATTTCCATTGATCAGTTGTCCAATGGTGATAAGATCATGTTCCACCCATGTTTTCCATAAGACAGGCTTTCCTCCGATGATAAGGCGCGGGTTCAACCATATGGGCATATCTGCGGCGAAGTCATCCCCTCCATCGATACATGATGCCAACAGTCGACAGGCATGCTGTGTTTCTCGATGATAGCATTAGGTGGTGTAGTCTGGTCGACGACTGTGCCTATCAGCAGCCATGTGGGTAGGGGGGAATGTAGGGCCCGCTCCACACTCAGCCATCTAGGTCCTTTATCCGTGTCGTCAGAGTCGATCCATTGAGCACCCTGCTTTAAAAGAGAGGCAGTGTGCAGCCAGCCGAGATCTGGGAAATGGACACCTCCTTGTGCATTAGGTAGTTTCAGTTTCCAGGCTGCGATTCGAGGTACTCGGTTATTCCATAGAAAGGCTATCAGTTGACTATTCATTTTCTTGTAGAAGGCTGGCGGGAAACGTAAGGGTATCATGCTTAAGATATAGCTGAGTTTTGGTACCAACATCATTTTTATCGTTTCTAGCCTGCCCCACCAGCTCAAATGAAGGGGGGTCCACTTGGAGATGTTATCATGTATAATTTCTTGACACATCTTAGTGTTGATTGCGACAGTCTCTTCCAAGGTGGTACCATAGGTCACGCCCAGGTATCTAAAGGATGACTTCTCATATTGGAAAGGGTATCCATGCATCATTTCCTCGTTGACCTGTTCATTCAGGGGAATAATTGTTGTTTTATTCAGATTTACTTTGTATCCAGATATCGCTGAGTATGCATCTATGAGTTGCAGTGTTTCAGGAAGGTCTGAGGGTTGTAGGAAGATGAGCAGATCATCGGCATATGCTGACAATTTACAGGGACCATCTGCTAACTCAATTCCTTTTATGTTGTCCTTTTGTCGGAGCGCTATTAATAAGGGTTCCAGGGCTAAATTAAAAGCATCGGTGACAGGGGGCAACCCTGTCTGGTCCCTCTTTGCAACTGAAAAAGGGGCTGAAAGGTGTGAGTTGACCGCTATGCGAGCTGTGGGTTTGGTATACAACAATTCAACACGTTTTAGGAACTTTTCTCCTATCCCAAACCACCGTAGGGAACGAAATAGAAAGGACCATTCCAGTCGATCGAAGGCTTTTTCGGCATCCAATGCTAGCCCTATCAGGGGCTCGGCTTTGGTCTTGGCAGAGGCCAGTACGTGTGCCAATAATCTTCCATTATCTGTAGTGGATCTGTTTTGTATAAATCCACATTGATCCTCATGTATCAAATCCTTTAAGATCCGTCCTAATCGGTTAGCAAGCACTTTAGCATAGATTTTATAATCAGAGTTTAGGAGAGAGATGGGTCTGTAATTCTCTATCTTTTGCGTATCCCTGCCCGGTTTCGGGTGAATTACTACCACAGCCTCTGCCAGGGCACCAATCTCTGGAGATTCATCTTGCAGGCCACTGTAGTAGATCTGTAGCATGGGAGCCAATGGAATGCAAATATTTAGTATAGAATTCCAGTGGGATACCATCTGGACCGGCGGCTTTGCCACGAGCCATCTGTTTAATCGCATCTTGTATTTCAGTTACTGAGATCTCTTGTTCCAGCGTTCGACTCTGATGACTGGTTAATGTGGGTCCTACTATCTTGGAAACAAAATCCTCAAAGGCTCTGTCACTACATTGGGTATCTGAGCGATATAGTTCCTCATAGAATTCTTTGCAGCGGTCTAGAATTTTGTCAGATCTCAGGAGAAGACCCCCGGAATTGTCTTGCAACGCCGCTATAGCAGTCCTGTTGGCTTTTGGTCTGAGCTGTCGAGCTAAAAGGGATCCAGAGCGGTTGCTTTCATAGTAGTATATACTACGTTGTAGCTGGATACTACTCAGCGCTTCCTTGTTGAGGAGAGCATTATATTGATAGCGCAATTTTTGGAGTCTAATCAGTATCATTGAGTCAGCTCTTTTGGCTAGTAACCTTTCCCAGCTTTTATTTGAAGTTCCAATTCATCTTTTCTTTTTTCCTGGCTTTACACCGTCTAATGGTGTAGGCGGTAATATGAGCTCGCATGGTCGCTTTAAAACCTTCCCACCAGCTCCAGATGGAGGTATCAGTGGGTGTATTATATGTAAAATAGGTCTCAATTTCCCCTGACAGCAGCTGTACAAAGGAGTCATCTGCTAGTAGGGATTTATCAAATGTCCATCTTGGCGGAACATGCTGTATAGCGTTAGTATTCAACACTAGGGAGACAGCAGCGTGATCCGATACCGTTGTAGCATATATCTCTGCGGACAACACTTGGGGCATCAGCTCTGTGGGCAGTAGGAAGAAATCGATCCTTGTTTGGGTATTATGTGGGATGGAATAAAATGTGTAGTCTCTTTCTTGGGGATGAAGTAGGCGCCATGGGTCTACCAAGTGTAGCTCTGTTATGATGCCTTTAAGAATCGCTTGCGATTTGACTTTGTCTACAGCCCGATAGGGAGTGCGATCTAACAGTGGATCCAAGATGACATTGAAATCGCCCCCTAGTATGATATTGGTGTGAGCTGCGGCTGTAACTTCTTTAGCTATCAGTTTGAAGAAGTTAGGGTCATCGAGGTTGGGCGCGTAGATATTGAAGAATGTGTAAAGCTGTTGATTTATTTTCATCGTCACTCTGGCCCATCGACCTAGTGGATCAATCTGTGTGTCGGTAATGGCGGATTGTAGGAATTTGCGCACTAATATTATTACCCCCCCTTTGCGTTGAGTGGCAGAGGCCGAGGCCGCCACCAGGAAATATTTAGAGGTTACTTTTTGCGATTCAGTATCTGATAAATGTGTCTCTTGTAAGAGGGCAATATCTGCTTTTTTCTGCTGGCAGTACGCTAAAATCTTCTTCCGCTTGACAGGGCCAGTAATACCTTTAACATTTAACGACAGCACTAAAAGATCACTAGACATCAGCGTTAGAATAAGCTGTCTTATAGGTGAAAGCTATCCTATGGATAGGCCTGCCGCGCACCCGCATTTTGTATATGTGTGGAGGGTTTTGTACTGGACTGGACTGACACAAACAACTGCATAACTAGCAAACATTGTATCACTAAGGTGAACACAATCCACTGAAACAGTAACCAACCCGACCTCCCGTTGCACCCCTACATTTCAAGCAGAAATATCTGGCTAATTAAAATTATTTAGAAACAACAGAGATACAATCAATGAGGCGTTTAACAAGGCCTAAGGCGTTCTAAAATTTGTGAGAACGCACGGCCGCACCCCCTGAGTATATGCTGAATTCTCTATACTGCATGAGAAATCAGTATATTAGCCTCAGGTTTCCATACCGCATTTTTCTTGTAGGAAAGTTTTCAGTTTTTCAGCTTCAACGAAATTCCTCGTTTCATTATGCAGCGTGACCCGCATGGTTCCTGGGTAGTATAGCCCGTATCTCGCCTGTGCACTTTGTAGCATGGGTCTACAGGCCAGCAGCGCTTTTCTCCGATCTACCGTTTGCTTGCTCAAATCCGGATAGAGTGCCACTTTGTTTCCCTGGATTTGCAGTGATCCGGCCTTCCGTGCTGCTTGAAAGATCTGTAGGACCTGTGGGTATCTCAGCACCTTCATTATGAGTGGGCGCGGGTAGCGGTGTTGTCAGCTTTGTGTGTTGGGATTCGATGGGCCCGTTCTAGTTCAAAAGGCCTAGCAAAGACAAGCTGCAGCATCTCCGGTATGACTTTTTCCAGAAATCCAATCGGATCGGTACCCTCAGCGCCTTCAGGGACTCCAACAAGGCGGATATTATTTCTACGGGCATGGTTATTTTGATCTTCAATCAGATTTTCTATGTGCCGGACTCGTTTGACCAAAGGGCCCAGCTGTTCCAATGCAACGCCATGCTTCTGGGTTTGCAATTCAACTGCATTAAGTCGAGTGGTAATGGTGAGGAGTTTCTCTTTTACCTCTAGCAAGTCTTCTTGAATCATGTTCAGAGAACTAGAATTGGCTGCAATCATTTCTTTAACACATTTCAATTCCTGGAGCACTTCACGTAGGCCACCGGCAGTCACTCCCTCCTTCTCTCCCGCGGCCATTTTCTGCGGGGAGCCCACTTCGGGTTTAGATCGTTTCGCTGATGAGCCGGAAGCCTGTGGAAATTCCAGTCGGGCAGGCTTCAGGGACGCCATCCAGCTGTATTGCGGTGTTATTGATGTAGGTAGGGGGTATAAACTTCAATATAATACCGGGATATATTCAGGATTCTTGGGCAGCAACGGGAGCAAAAATTCAAGCGTCCATTCTGTTCAGTGGCTAGCTCCCGAGGATGGAATTTATTTTGACAAATGCATGCCTATTGGCAGGGCCGGCCCGTCCATTGAGCAAGAATGTTTTTTGCACAGGGCCCCGCGTTTCAGGGGGCCCTGTGCAAAGAACATTCTGCTTTTTTAAAAATTAAATTAAAAAAAAAAAGCTGGCTGCTGCGGCTCCCGCCACAGCAGCAGCAGAGTGGAGTGTCCCGCGGGGCCCCCTCTGCCTGGCTGAGCCCCTCTGCGCCAGCTTTCATATACGCGAAGGGAGAGTGTCTCCCTCACGTCTCTGTTAAGCCCGCAGGGGCTGATGGGAAGCAGGGGCTGATGGGAAATTTCCCATCTGCCCCTGCGGGCTTAACAGAGACGCGAGGGAGACACTCTCCCTTCATGTATCTGAAAGCCGGCGCAGAGGGGCTCAGCCGGGCCGGGAGAGCTCAGCCGGGCAGAGGGGGCCCCGCGGGACACTCCATTCTGCCACTGCCGCTGCAGCAGCCAGCTTTTTTTTTTTAATTTTTCCATGAGCCGATGGGGGGGGGGGGTTAGGACTTTACTTGAGGTGGGCTGTGAGCTGTTGGGGGGGGGGGTAGGACTAGTAATGGGCTATGGGGGGGGGTTAAGACTAGTAATGGGCTGTGGGCTTATGGGGGCTGTCTGGAAATGGGGTGATGGGGGGTTTGGACTGGTAATGGGCAACGGGGAGGTTAGGATGATAATGGGCTACAGGGGGCTAGGACAGGAAATGGGCTGATGGAGAGGGGTTAGGACTTGAGGTGGGCTGATGGGTTAGGACTGGTAATGGGCTGTGGGCTGTTGGGGGGTTAGGACTGGTAATGGGCTATGGGGGGGTTAAGACTAGTAATGGGCTGTGGGCTGATGGGGGCTGTCTGGAAATGGGGTGATGGGGAGTTAGGACTGGTAATGGGCTATGGGGGGGTTAGGACTGATAATGGGCTATGGGGGGGCTAGGACAGGAAATGGGCTGATGGGGAGGGGGTTAGGATTTGAGGTGGGCCTGATGTGGTTAGGGACTGGTAATGGGCTGTGAGCTGATGGGGGGAGTTAGGACTGGCAATGGGCTATGGGGGGCTGACTGGAAATCGGCTGATGGTGTTAGTACTGGAAGTGGGCTGATGGGGGGTTAGGACTGATAATGGGTTATGTTGTTGTTGTTAAGTGCCGTCGAGTCGGAGTCGACTCAAGGCGACCCTCTGGATAGCTATCCTAAATTGTGTTCGGTCTTCCGTCAGGCGGCTCATTGTTGACAGACTGGTCCCCCTAGCTAATGTTATTGTATCGATCCATCTCATTGCTGGCCTTCCTCTTTTGCGTTGACCTTCTATCTTGCCAAGCATGATGTCTTTCTCTAATGATCTCTCTCTTTGCATGATGTGTCCAAAGTATGAAAGTCAAAGTCTTGTCATCTGAGCTTCTAAAGAAAGCTTAGGTTTGATCTCCTCTAGCACCGACTGGTTTGTTCTTCGGGCAGTCCATGGTATACACAGTATTCGCCGCCAGCACCATAATTCAAAGGCATCAATTTTCTTCCTGTCTGTCTTTTTCACTGTCCAGCTTTCACATCCATATGATGTTATTGAAAATACCATGGCTTGAACAAGTCAAATCTTTGTATGGTGAGAGACCTCTCTGCTCTTGAGAATCTTATCTAGGTCTTTCATAGCCATTCTGCCAAGAGCAATGCGTCGTTTGATTTCTTGACTGCTTGTTGCTTCTTTACTGATAGTTGATCCAAGTAGGTTAAAGTTGTTCACAATTTCAATTTCTTCTCCTTCAACGATGAACCTGTTGATTATGCCAGTTGTCATGATCTTTGTCTTCTTTACATTAAGGTGCAGGCCCATTTTGAGGACTATGTTCTTTGATTGTGAGAAGCAAATGTTTCAGATCATCTTCACTTTCAGCCAGTAATGTAGTATCATCAGCATAGCGAAGGTTGTTGATGAGTCTTCCACCAATCTTCACACCTCTGTTGTCTTCATACAATCCTGCTTTTCTGATGATTTGTTCTGCATATAAATTAAACAGGTAGGGAGAAAGTATGCAGCCTTGTCTTACACCTTTGCTTATTTTAAACCATTCTGTTTCTCCTTGTTCCATTCGAACTGTTGCTTCTTGATCAATGTACAAATTGCGCAAGAGAGAACGATCAGGTGTTCTGGTATAACCATGCTTCTTAATGTGGCCCAGAGTTTCTCATGGTTTACACAGTCAAAAGCCTTGCTATAGTTGATAAAGCACAAATAGATATCCTTTTGGTATTCTTTAGTCTTTTCAAGGATCCATCTCACATCCGCAATAATGTCTCTCATTCCTCGCCCTTTCCTGAGCCCTGCTTGCACTTCAGGTAGTTCTTGTTCCAGGTATGGTTGTAGTCTCTTTTGAATAATCTTCAGTAGAATCTTGCTGGCATGTGGGATAAGAGTGATTGTTTGATAATTTCCACAGTCAGTTGGATCACCTTTCTTTAGTATTGGTATAAACACAGATGTTTTCCAGTCAGTTGGCCATGATGTTGTCTTCCATATTTCTTGGCAGAGCCTTGTAAGTATGGTAACAGCTGCATCAGATTGCTGCAAATACTCTATAGGAATGCCATCAACTGGCATGGTGCTTTGTTCTTTGATAAGGCTTTCAATGCTGGCTTCAACTTCTTCTTTCATCACCAATGGTTCGGGTTCCGATAATAAGGTACAGGTTGGAAACGGCGGTTGGTCCACTTGATCTTTATCATTATAAAAAACTCTGTATATTCCTTCCACCTTTTCTTGATCTTGTTCTCAGCATCATTCAACATAGAACCTTGAGCATCTTGTAACATTCCAATTCGAGGCTGAAACTTTTTCTTTAACTCTCGTAGCTTTAGGAAAGCCGATCTTGTTCTTCCTCTAATAGTTTCTGCTTCAATTTCCTTGCATGTGTCGTTGTAGTACTTTTCCTTGTCCTGTCTTGCTGCACGTTGGAAATCTCTGTTGAGTTCTGCGATTGTCTTTCTTTCTCCTCTGGCTTTAGCTTCTCTGCATTTCTGGGCAATTTTCAGAGTTTCTTCCGTCATCCATTTTGACCGTTTTTGCTTTTTCACTCTTTTGTAGAGACTTCTCGCTTTCTCTTTCAACACACAACCTTCTTGATGTCATTCCATAACCTCTTCCAGAGCTCTGTCATTTGTATCTAAAGCAGCAAATCGATTTTTGCAGGCAGTCTTTAAATTCCAGTGTATATTCTCAAGGTCATATTTTGCTGCATTCATGAGTGGTTTGCTCTTTTTCAACTTTAGCTTGAGTTTGCATACTAGTAGTTGATGATCTGTACCACAGTCAGCTCCAAGTTTTGTCTTGGTTGAGATTATACAGCTTTGCCATCGTTACTTCCACAGATGTAGTCAATTTGATTTTTTATACAATACATTGGGTGAAGTCCATGTGTACAGTCGCCGCTTGTGTGCTGGAAGAAGGTGTTTGAGATGAATAGTCATTGGTCTTGCAGAATTCTTATCAGTGCTTTCTCCATCTAACTTCTGTTGCCAAGTCCATATTTTCCAACTACTTTGCCTTCTTCTTTGTTGCCAACTTTTGCATTCCCAGTCGCCCATGGACTATCAGGATATTCTGTTTGCAATGTTTTTCTGTCAATTTCAGCTTGTACTTGTTACATAGAAACTCTTCATTTCATTCTCTTCTGAAGCTGTTGTTGGGGGGGCATATACTTGAATTATAGTTGTGTTGATAGGCAATCCTCGTAGACGAATAGAAATTAAGCCGTTCGCTGGACTGCATTGTATTTCATTACAGTTCTTGCCAAATTTCTTCTTATTATACAATGCAACACCATTTCTTCTTTGTCTTTCATTTCCCAGCATAGTAGACCATGTGATCATCTCGATGCAAAAAGTGCCCGATGCCCAGTCCATTTTCAGTTTCGCTGATACCCAAGCAGAGGACGTTGGATTACACGTTCCATTTAATTCTTGACCACCTCCAACTTCCCTTGGTTCTATGCTTCATACGTCCCATGTTCCAATGTGTTGTAAGACATCGTACAGCTTCTGACTCTTCATTTCATGTTGCAGCTCCATAAGCAGTCAGACTTCACGAGGGCTTTGATCCAAAAACATCATAAATGCTGGCTTACTCTGAAAAGATCTTCAAGCTCTTCCCCAGTAGCTAGGTTGAGTGCCTTCCGGACCTGGGGGTTATCATGCTTCCAAGCACCATAGCACAATTTGTTGTGTTGTAAACTATTCCATTGGGTTTTCATGGCAAGATTACAGAAGTAGATAGTAGATTGCCAGGCCTTTCTTCCACGCAGTTTAGTTTTGGTTGTTGTTGACGTGGGTCACAAAAATGTGATCCTACGCCGTCAACACGATCTCAGTCTGCTGCAATGCCCAGATGGGTGGTTTGGTCTTGGTCTGGCACCTCAGCTGAGACCTGCTATATTGGGAGAACCCTGCAGTAGTACAACTACCGATGTAGTTTAGCTGTCAGCGCACTGATGCACCGCAAGCCCTCACAGCATGACAAGCTTCTTAAACTGAAAAATGGGGGGTCGGGTGTGATGGGGGTTACTGCCTGGAAGTGGGTTGATGGGGGGCTAGGACTGGTAATGGGTTGGGGGGTTGCTAGGATGGAAATGGGCTGAGGGAAGGGGAGGGGAGGCTTGAAAGGCAACAAACTAGCTGATGGGGAGGGGGATTGGAACTGGAAATGGGCTCGTGAGGGAAGGGAGCCATAGGACTGAAAAATGGGCTGATGGAGCATCTAGGATAGGGACTGGAAATGCGCTGTTGGGGGAGCTAAGATTGGAATAAGGACTGTAGTGGGGGCTTGAAGTGAATGGAATCATGGTAGGGCTAGAAACTGGAAGTTGCCTCATGGGGGGGGGGGGGCTTGGACTGGAATTGGGCTGAGGTGGAGCGGAGCTTAGGATTTGACATGGGCTGATGGTGGGGCTAGCGAAATGGACTAGAAATGGGCTGATGGGGGGCAGATGGATGGAAAATGAGCTGATGAAGGGACTCAAAATGGAAATGGATGGGGGGAGCTAGGAATGGAAATGGGCTGCTGATGGGGGGCTAGGACTGGAAACGGGGGGCCATTGCAGGGACTAGAAGGGAATGGATGCTGGATGAGACTGGAACTAGAAGGGAGGCTGATGTGGGGGAGGATTAGAAGGGATGGGGGCTGGGAGAGTAAAATGGGGGGGACGAGGGGAAAAATATTTTGTGTGGGAGGGATGAAAAATCCTACAATAAAAAATTGGCCGTGTATTGGGAGAGTATGTGGGGATTGGAGGATGGAGGGGGTAAAATTTGTGTGGCAATGAAATAGGAAGAGGAAAGAGCAAAAGGAGAAAGGATTAGTATGTTAAAACAGATTAGGTAGAGAGAGAGAAGTGGAAAAAAACAAAAAAACTTAGAAGAGAGAAGAAAGGACAAATGGAACAGGCAGACGATGGAGGAGTTAGCAGAAAACATGGAAGAAACCAGAAGAAAGTGGCTTGGTAGCAATTGCAACTGAAAAAAAAAATGCATAAAAGGTTAGAAAGATATCTCTTTATTTTGAATTTATTAACTGATATATGACACGCTCTGGGAAAATGTGTATCATTAACGTCTCCTGCGTTTGTTCTGTAGTTTGGTACAAGAGGAAATTAATTTATAGTTTTATTTCTACAAAATGTTGTTGTACATTCCAAGTTGGCTTTTGGGGTTCCCAGTTTAATTATTGCCTTCCTGTTTCTAAAGTTGTGATTCCTTGTTTGTGTGATGGTCTATGTTCTGCATGTGTAACTGAGCCGAAGGGATGTCTGTTTATGAATTACTAGTTGACATTGCCACTTGTTCTCTGTTCCCCAGTATTCTCTGAAATGTATTGGTTTAATATTTGCAGTGTTGCCTTTTGATAGGTAAGGGTTATGGTGCTTTGTGAGTCCTGGTAATGCTGTCAGGATACGGCGGGTTTGCTATAGGGTTCTAAAATGGCGCAGCGTTTGTTAGTAGTTCTAATGTGGCCAGGCGGTTGGCCACTGGATTATAGTAATATAGAAATCTTTTAGTCTTTCTGTTATCCATACACTCATTAAGTGGACATGTTTACTAAAGTTAGTGTATGGTAACATTATGTCAAATGATTTATGCAAAAATAAGGCCACTTATGCAAATGAGGCCCCGCAACCGAGTTCCTCCGCAAATGGCCGCCGCACTCCCCCCTTGGGACGCCCACCTGCACCATTGGCGGCTCCCTATCTTGCGCTTAACTTGAGAAGTTGTTGTACCTTTCGGCGAGTGGGCTGTTGGTACAGAAAGGTTGGCTGTGGGAATGTGCATCTATTACCTCGATGACTGTTTGGGTCATTCGGAACAGCTCAGTCATCCCAGAGTGTCAGGAGCTTTTTGCGAAGTTTTGTTGATATATCTCTCGAATTGAGTGTGCCAAGTGGCGGCGGGCAAGGACAGAAGAGCACCGGCGATGAACGAATCACTTTTTTGGGAGTGGGGTGGGACTAGGGTTGCCAACTGGCTCCAGATGCGCACGGATCAGGCTTGATCCAGTTCCTGTGTTTTACCCCATTGCATGCAGGGACTTGTAGTCTGGCTTTTCGTATGGAGTGCAATGGAGAAACTCAGAACTACATGTCCCTGCATGCAATGGAGTAAACCCAGGGACTGGAATCAAGCCTGTCGGGGCACATCTTCTGGAGCCAAGTTGGCAACCCTAAGTTGGATCCTCAGTTGCAAACTGGTGGATCAATTGCCTTTGGAAAAGGTGTTCAAGATTGTCGCGTTTTAGTCGCTAACAAAACGTGTTGGTCTCTCCATCTAAGTTAACAGTAAGGGAGATGCAGGCATTAATAGGCTTCTCTGAATTTCATGTGGCAGGGTCATACCAATGGGGCAGGCGGCTGTTCTTATGGCAGTTTTGTCCCTGCTTCAACATCCGGTGTGCGTAAACTGTATCACCGTAGTAGGAGTCTCTGAAGTGACGGTGTGGTGGATTTGAAGGTCTGGAGGCAGATTTTTGACGAGTCTTTAATGGGACCTCGGTGTTGATGGAGGCAGAGGTATCCAGTGAGGATTTGCAGCTATAAATGGATGGCAGCGGGAGGGGATTGGTTTGGGAATTTATTTTGGCGGGGGCGTGGTGTGCAGCATGAGATGGCCTGCAGTCATGGCATGAAGCCAACATAACCAGCACACATAAACCGTTTTTGGAAACTTTTTCCCATTTTGGTAGCTTTGGATTTGTGGCGCGGATAGGCTTTACAACCGTGGTGGTGTGGGGGGGTGATAAATGCGGCCCAGTAGCAGTGCGTCAGCTGTGATCAATAATTACACACCAAGATGCTTGCAGATGGCAATGCTCCATGAGGGGAAGTGGTGTTAACATGTTTGCAATTGAATGTGTCAGTAAAGGCCGCTGGCATATCCAAGGTTGTACTAAACGAGATTGCTGATGCTCTTTCCTGTTTCCGTGGCGATCAGATTTTTGGGGCGTTTGACGACAGAAGCGGACAACAGAGAGGATTTGTCAGGGTCCCGGTGTGAAATTATGGAGCGTTGGCCAAGTGGAGATTGCTGAAAATCTCTCTACTGCAGAGTTCGGTGTCGATGAGGTTAAAATGGTCAGAATATCAGTGAGGGTGTGACAAGGTAAGTCGAAGTTTTGGGCGGCTTGTATGGATGACAGGCCGGGTTTCGTGGTCTGACCAGTTTGATGGGTCCAGTATATACTCGGAGGCCAAAAGAAACGGATTCGCCAGATAGCGGTGGATGGAATCCACGTAGTGGGCTTTACCTTTTTCGTGAGAGCAGTTGGT